>JAMKCH010030185.1:0-135018 GCA_023653785.1 Ophioderma brevispina
AATGGTCATTTAAGTTATGGCTGATGTGAATCAGACCAGTTTATTGGGTGCATCCACATTTTAAATAAAACTTAGCATAAGGTGGATGTTCAGTTATTTTGGCTCCCCTTCTTCCTCTTAAGAGTAAATTTTATCAATGACGTAATGTAATAACCATGTCGCAGCAAAGAACTAAAGTTTGACAATATTTAACATCTTTATCAGATGGATGTCTTTGGACATTGTACTTAGCATTAGAAGAAGCTACGGTTGTGACTGTTTGTACCAATATTGTTGACTAAAGGTTCGTGATACTACACTGCCGGGCGTTGTAGTGCTCGAATTCCGGTGTCTCTGTCCAGATCCCAGCATTGCTGGTATGAACCGAGTTAAATTTATTTTTAACTTGCAGCTGCAGCAGGGATCGATATATCGGCACTGCACAGTGCAGCGAGGTATGAGCGAAAACCTTTATGAGGCCAGTACACAGGCAAAAACTCATCTCAACAGAATATATGCAGGAGAAGTAACTGGACTATAGCAGTCTGAAACTTTGTCAGGACGTGTGCGTGTAAATGTCAAACAAGATTTTTGATACTGTGCCGGCCAGTAAAATAGTGGCTTTTCCATTTTAAATCTTGCCAAGTGATGATTACTGTATGAGGAAGTATTCCGTCACAAATTAACCTCCATTATACAGATACCATTCCAAAAGGATATGTGGCAATTTTGACTAGAGTAAACTTAAAGACCATGAATATACCCAATGCACTAGTCCCGGATTCCGGTTGTTTTTGTAGCGATTGGACATCATCAAACCAAAGACCATATGGGAGTTTAAAATCACTGCGTTGTAGCTTGGTTACCCGGTCATTCCCGGTGTTTGAGGGGGGGGGGGAAACCAACCGAATGCGCGAAATTTCTTCTTCCCTCATCCTTCATCTTCCCGGCCTAAAAATGGATGTGGTCTGGCGTTAGGGTTAAGCCCCATTTTGTTTTTTTTTTTTCCCCCCCCTTTGTTTGTTTGGTTCTAACTTGCTTTAACATCTTAGATGGTATCATAATGGGTGGGCATCCAATATGTGATCATGGGAGTGTGGCTATGCTGGAATCCGCACTCCAAAACAAAAAAATCTCTATCTTTTATTCTCCAGCAACTATATTGTTGACATCTGGAAGTTGTAACGGGTGAGATGAAAATAAAGGTTTTTCAAAAAACCCTTCATCGCAGGTGAGGCAAGCCATATGTAGAAACTATGCAAAAACATTCTGTAAAAACGGATCAGGCTGTTAATCCACATGATAAAGTAGTTTTAATGAAGTTACAAGCACTGGAATGTAGTAACAGGTCACAAATGTGTTTGAATCTAATGGTACTTTAAGTGATCCCCTTCTGCAAAGAACTATTGCAACTGTCCTCTTGTTCATTGATTTCCACATAATTGTGACATTGTAACACTGATACCAGAAATTTGTTGTAAGAATTATTGGTTGATTTGGTTTAAATTGCCCCACAGTGGCATGGTCATTTTTCTACAAATAATGCTGTACTCGTTGTAGACCATACAGCTGGTAAATGGTTGTTATTCTCGATAAATTAAGATAGTGCCACCCAATTTATTTATGTGAGATTAATGACTTTTATAAGAGAAAACCCTGCTGTCGTAAACGGCGACTAAAAGGGTGCAACTCGTCTTGTTATTTTGTTTGAAACAGACGGGTGTAATGTGTAATTGTATTATTAAGATGTTCTGTTGAATTACTCGGTTAAGTAAGTAGCTTAAAATCAATAACATGAAAAACAAACCAATTATCAATGACATTTGTACATAGGTAAAACCACCTATGTATTTTTTTGGAAATAGTAAATAGTTAGCAATGTATTAGGCGTTTTGTATGTATAATTGTGATTAATAAAATCTATCAGTTTGGGCATATTGCCCAAGTTTATTGGAAGGCCATTTATTAAAATGTAATGTTGAGACCCAATCTATTGGTCTTAAAGGGTAATCTCAGTTGGAATGGTTGATTGATTGTCGTTATCCTGTATTTGAAGTGAAGTTTTTGCTTGGTTACCATGGGTGAGTGATGACCTTTGTCATCGGTCCTATGATGTGTGTATAGTTATAAATTTATCAGTATATCTTTTGAACTTGTTTTTTTTGATGCATGTTTTTAAGTTGTATCTTGGCATTAGTGGTTTATTTGTTTTATCATGGTAGGTGATGCTCTGCGTCATCACTATATGATGTGTATCCTTTTGTAATTGTTAATCGTAATTGATTGAAAGAAGTTTAATATTGCGTTGTTTTTTATATTTAATGTTAAATGACAAATGTAAATGCACGAATATAACACATTGTGTTGAGTTGTCGTTAAAAGTTAATACTCACTCACTCAATCATAAGAGAAAACAAATGGGAGGAAATTTACTTTTTAACTTATTGTATTTTATTTGTCCTAGAACAAAATATTAGTTATTAAACTATTTGTAAAGTAACCATTGCAGTTCTTTGAACATACCCAAATATATAGGTAGTTTGTATGTATAGTTTGTTGAAGTAAAGGAAAGGTTTGTGGAAATTTTGTAAATACATTAAAAAAAATGTTTATTAGAGGAAAAATACCAAAAACAAGTTTGTATTCGAGTATCAGGGAGGACTTGGCAACTGTATATGATGCATTGAGGTTAAAATCGAAATATGCATGCATACAGAGCAACAAGTATCAACTTTTTCACTCTTTTTGTTTACATTGGAGGTGGTAAAAGAAGGGGGATTTTTTTGGGAATATAAAAAATTAAAACAATGTTTCTTACATGTGGTGGCATGCTTGAGACGATTTTGTTAAAATTTTTTGGATCTGTTGAGATTGAGGATAAAATTTCTGGACATACTCTCCACACCTATTGTGTGTCATGTTACAGAGTGGGGTTAAAGGGTATTAAACTCCTGAACTGAGCACTGTAATGCAATATTTCACTGACAACAACCCCTCGGAGAAAGGAAGATGAGGAAAATTGCCATCCATGGGTAAGGGATAAATGAGGAGGCTTGAAATTTTAACTGGGAGACATCCCAAATTGGTTACAATATCATGTTTACCTTTCCCTGTCCATAAATACCTGTGAATAACAAAAGAATCTATAATGATCCATGATGAATTGAGTGATGTATAGTAAGAAAAGAATGCTGAAATGGGGGAGTCTTTTATGTTACAGAATTATGTGTTAGGTCCAGTATAGAATTAAGCTCAATAGTTGTAAAGTGTCGCAAGAAAAGGGGAATTTGTCATAAAAAATATGCAAGGATATATTTTGACAAAACTATTTAACTTAAAATAATTGTTTATTCTATTAGCAATGTATAGTTTTTTCTTGATGTTGGGAGATAATCCATGTCCCAATTAACCAAAAAAAGTCACCAGATTAATTACAACACTCTGTGACCAAGTGGACTATTGATGCTTATGGTGTCATTCTCCACACTTATAACATACAAATTGTAATATTGTGTCACAATTTCTAGTACTTCCACACAGTAAGACTCAAATCTTAAATGTTTGTGGGCATATTTCTTATTGTGCTTGATTGGATCTTTTAAATATTGGTCATTCATGGTCAGTACCTCAAGCAAAGATATTGGGTGTCATACATCGAGGTTTGACTAATAGAGGTGCTAAGTCAGAGTTGGGACTTTGTTGGTAACTGCATTGTGCTCCATTGAGATGTGAAATTCTGCTGTGTCTACATTGGGAAGTGAAATTGCGTATAGACCTTATAATTTTGGAATATGGGTGATAAGGTTTTGGGGGTGATACCAAAATGGCATGAAAAGTGTCTTATGTAGTCAACCCTCGACATGAACCCCTAAACAATTTACTCAGTAAAAACAAGCTTGCTGCCCAAAATACTCTCAATGCCCCAGAAAGAAATGAAGTGTGGCATGCATGATCAAATCCAACTTCAATTCAAGGAGGTTAATTTTATTAAAAGTGTTGAAGCATACAATTAGTAAAATCTCAACCACCCCTACCCATTTTGCTGAGAATTTTAATGATTTTATTTTTTCGCTCCATTGTTTTTCTTAATTCTATTTCCTGACTTTGGTTAAGGGGATAAGATTTTGTGACATATATATTGCTTTAAAACGTGACAAGAATTTACATGTTTGTATGTATATAAAATATCAAAAAACTTGTGTAAACCTTATTTATGTGACCAGGCACTCAACTCTGTTGCTATTGATGATCATCATGAGTATGAGTCCCAGGCCCTGATGGATGCTCAACTAGCATGTAATTTCCTGGAAAGACATTGTTTACTGGTTGTATCATTTACTTCTAAGATATTGGCAGAGGGATTGGCTGGATGGTACAAGTAGGTGCTCTAGGGCTTATCTCTCAACGGGGAATCCGTTGTTTATAAAGACAAGAGTTCACTCAAGAGTCAAAATATTGGAAATTTGCAGCCGGAAAGCTTATGAACAATCGAACCCCAAAAAGTGAAAACAGCAGTGCTAAAGATTATCAGCCTTCAATTAATGTGTATTCGTTACGGACAGTAAGGACTAAATTACCCGATATGTTTTCTTAAGGGTTGTTTTTAGTCTTAGCACAGTATAGGGTATTGTAGGATGCCTATACTGTTGGGTTTGGTTAGCGCACTATAAACATCATTGCTTGACACTGATCTATTGTTCATAAGCAATATTTTTTCCAACAAATTTGAAATTTATAGCAATTTTCTGTCAACTGTACCCCTATGTGCATATGTTTAAATAGTGCTGCAGCACCAACAGTTTAGGAAAGGGGGGTACTGGGGCTGGCAATAATAACATTTTGTTCATCATAGCTCTAAAATTGATCGTAAGGATGTGGACTTCATGAAAACAGGTGATGTCAAAATTAAAAGTGGTGGCAATTTGCATACGACACCATTTTCCAAAGTGGAAGCCATCTTAAAGGCAAAAACACCTAAGAAAACAGTTTTGGTCTTAAAAATCTTTTTTTCTTGGTAAAGGAGTTCAATAAAAACTATGTTCCCCAACATATCAAATATTGCATGTGCCCATATTTTCCAAGATGGCTGACATTTTTATTGACACCAACCTGACATCTTTATAATATAGCCTAAGAAGATGATGGTGGTGTCAAATTAAAGATTTTCAGGGTCAAGTAGTTCAATAAAAGCATTTTCAAAACTGTCAGATGAATATAAAATTAATGGAAGTTTGCATACGCCACTATTTTCTAAGATGGTCGACATATAAAAGGCAAAAATCATTTATACATCATACTATACAGCACCAAAGATGACGATTTTGGTGACAAAGTATGTTTTTTAGGTCAATGATTTCAACAGCAGTATTCTCAAAACGTCCAAGCTGAGTCGTGATCATTTTATTCATGGATCACCATTGCGACACATTGACCATCTATATGTATTCATCCCAAACATATAGCTGGAAATTGGCAGGGAATTTTTTATGTTATGTTGTTTTCTTTCAGATATGTCCAGAGTAACAGTCCACAAATTTCACCACTTAAATGACATGGTCACGTGTCCCACCTGTGGTATTCAAAATATTTTTGGGTTTTCGTTCATAGGAACCATAAAGCCGCAGTTAGGAAGTTCCAAGTAGGAGTTACTGAGGATTTTGAGTTGGTATTTATCAAGCAATCTGGGTTATTTTATCACTTGCCACATTCAGCCTGACATTGCGAGGTAACTTTTACACTCTTGGTACTTTATTACAAATATTGGGTCTTATCTTGGAAAACAGTGACATATGGACATAAACATCAACAATTGGTATTCACTTACGTTTTTGAAAATAGTTTTGTTGACCTCCTTGACCCGAAAAACACTTATTTTGACACCTACTATAATCTTCCATAGGTTTATTAATAAGAAATATTACGTTTTTTTCTTAGGTGACATGTCGGCCATCTTTGAAAATAGCCTTGTATATGAACCTCTTGACACGGCCAACATACATTTTGACACTAATTCGCTATAATGGTTCACTGTTACCTTTAAATGGCGGCCATTGGAAAATGTTGGTTTTGGAATTGCCATGGGGGGGGAAAAAATTTTTAATTTTGTCCTCACCAATTTTCGTGAACTCACTACCGGGAACAGGGGTGAAGGGGATCCTTTACTCCGATTTTAGCTATGTTGCAAATGTTAATTCTTCCGGCCCTGGTTGGTAGAATCTAAGGCCGTTTTCACCTCATGCTGCAAGCACTAAAGGTGCATTTCATGATTTGGCACCTCCATATTGATTTACGGTTCTTTAGATATTATCGAGAAAAGGTTAATTTACAAATTTTTCCATTTTACATCTTAGGTGCTTTGTTTTTTGATGTTGGTAAAAAAATTTAAGTGGTAAGTGGAAAATCATGGGTCGGGCAGCAAGATTTTTTTAAAAAATTTAGCTAACTTGCAAATTTTTGAGTTGGAAAGGTTTTTCTAGGTCTTGCCTTATTTGCCATGCAGATATCTTTGATAGAAATGGAATTGCTAACTGTTACAGTGGTCGTCTGATGATCCACAATCTCCTACTTCCTTTGTATCAGCCTTTGACATTGTTTACTGCCAGTTCCAAAGATTGAACATTGAAAACCAACATTGTGCTTGCACGTTTCAGCATGGGGGTCTTCGAAGGAATTGTGGTTATCATAGTAATGCCAATTGAAATCTATTTCTGGATTTCAAAGCTAATCTATTAATGTATAGAAACAATAATAGCATCAAATGCATTGGAGTTACAAAGAAACATCAATAAAGTATTTTCCTTTTCCTTTGAATATATAAAGTGGTTGTACGATATTCTACCAGTGGTTTTTAGTTTGTCTGGTCAAAGTTATAGACCACTTGACCTGCAACATCATGCCCAACAGTATTTAATTAAAAGCTTTCTTAATATGTTGCTCCATTAATTGGGGCAGGGGGAAATTTCCCCTTAATTTTTTTTTTTCTCCCCCCCCAGCCGTAATTTTGGTAAAAATCTAAAGTTAAATTTGGAAGTCCCCCCCCCCATTTTGCTCACCCAGAAAAAAGAAAAGTCTGGACCCTCCATCAATATTTTGTTGTGGGCACGCCTTCTTCTAAAAGTCATTCCGTAATTAGACTAGGCAATGATCCCGTTTTGAATAGTGTGTGAATAATTCCTAATCAGCATAGTACATGTCAGATTCATGGGTGAGAACGGGAGTCCCTCAAATCAATGAAAACACGACAAGGTGCTATATTTTCCTCAATGCGAGGAATTTTCATTTTCCTGGTCATTCTAATTGAGCAGATTATTTTTTTGCTGGTATAGCCCAATGCAACAAAGGTGTGAAGACCAAACTCCGATAAGGCATTTTTGGTGGTAATAGCAGAGTTCATCGCATTGGAAAACTACACCAACCTCGTCATGTTTTCAGAGATTTTTAAGACACCCTCGATGGCGTGATATACAATGCTCACAAAATCTGTAATGCCGATTAGGGGCTAATTACACACAGGTCACTTTTTGTTTCAAACATTTCACTAAACCAGTCCCTGTGTGTTGTATATATACATTTATGGTGCACTAAGAGGAAGTGGTCTATATTTGAGGATTTTCCCCCGGGGAAAACTTTCCAACTACAAAGCCACACTGGCGTTCAAATACATATTGAATGATTTTTCATTCTACTATGGGATTGATGACTTCACATGGATTACTGAATGATAATTCTCACCTCCAAATTCCGTGTGTCCGCATAAACAGGTTACAACAAAAATGTGGTTAAAGGCAATATTAAGCACTTTTTTTGAAGAGCGCCCCCCCCAATTTTTCAAAAATTTGAAGATTTTACACGGTTGCATTGGTAACTGGCAGTAAACTAACTGTGAATGGTTAAGCTCGAAAAATGTCACCTTTGTGTCACAAACGAAGGAATTTTGTATTATTAGCGGGAGATCCCGATAAATAATTCAAAAACGCTGCTTGAAACGGCCTTCCAATGTGAAATGCCGGGAACCGCCGCCATGTTAGTGTCTACTTTCATACCATTACGTTGTTTTTATTGGTTCAGGCAAGTCAAGTTAGAGGCATTTTCTTGAGGCGGCACTATTTGCATCATGGACGGATGCTAAACGTAGCATTTCCAGCTCTGCGCAAGTCCAATCTGGGAATTCCCAATTCCTAATACAAAATCGCTTATTTTTGATAATCCATTTTTTAGCATTCTCTTTCGCAGGTATAGTTTCTAGACAATTACCACCGTAACTGTGCAAAAATACAAATTTTGAAATTGGGGGGGGGGCGCTTTTCAAAAAATGTTCCAATAAGTCTTGGATGGATGAGTGTGCACATGAGGGTGATATATCAGGGCAGTATCGTTAAAGGTCCATGGCCCCGATGGCAAGTAGCCCCTCGTCCCCATATTTTACCGTAAAGTGGTCAACATTTTGGGTATCAGAAGCTCCTATTTTTCTCATTTACCCTTGAATCATAGGGCTAATGATGTTTGGTTTGAATATTATTAGCAAAAATGTGGGCCGCCAGTTTGGTCGACCAATATTAATTTTACACAGTACTCTATGGGGACTTACAAAATCTTGTTTTTAGCTCTCTCATCAAATCAAAACTGATTGAAATATCGGCAGCGAAACTTTACAGATGGGTTGTGGAGTGAAGGCCAATCTAATCCAAGAGTGAAACTTCATACCTTAAATCGGGCCATCCCCCTTTACAACACCTCTTGACCCAAGGGCAAGCCAGTTTATAATAGCTTACCACTTTTTGATCAAGAATCTTGATCACTTGGGCCAAGTAAGTTTTATTAAAGTGCAATAAGAGGTTGCAATGCAATCCATAATTGTGTCGTACTAGTTCTTTCATATAGATTTAGACACTCAATAGATTTCTTTTCTTACCTTGTGTTTATCTAGAGAATGTCTAAAAGTGAAAACAAAAGATATTTTAATTCAAGTTTACAATTTTACCAAAGAAAAAATTCTCAACTTATCCTCTCAATGGGATTTTTCATGAATTGAATAGCTTACATCAGTGCCAAAATTTAGATTTTTGAAATCTCCTTCGTCGCACTTAAACAAGTGTCTTAGAATGGATGAGGTGTGTACACATGATGATGTATGCAGGTCCAGCATGAATAAGTTTACAGGAGCAAATGGTGGTGGTTATCTGATGTCTTTGGATGAGTGCACATTGAGATATGATGTATGCAGGGTACCAGGTATTAACAAGTTACAGCAAAATGTGGTGGTTATCTTGATGTCTTTGGATGAGTGCACATGAGGATGATGTATGCAGGGTACCAGCATGAACAAGTTACAGCAAAATGGTGGTGGTTATCTGATGTCTTTGGATTAGTGCAATGGGATGATTTTTTGTATGCGGTTATCATCATGAACAAGTTACAGCAAAATGGTTGAGTGGTTATCAAGGTCAATGAGGTTCCCAACACGTGGGACACTAATTCCAAGGAACCAACGTATCCACGTGTCCAGAAATCGATCGACTTATGTGGATACACTAAGCAATTTTAGAATTCTTGGGCCATGTTTGGGGCCATGAACATGGCAGATGACATCTGACCCATCGTGAGAGGGTACTGTTGGGCCACGACCAAAGGACCATACATGCCAGTGGCATGAAAATGCAGCACTTATGTGGAAAACATGTAGGCAATTAATTGTTATGTTAACATTTTTTACACAGACACACTACCAAAGCAATTGTTTGTGTCCTCTTCCAGATGGACACAAACAATGCCAAAATCGTCATTTTTGTTATTTTTTTAAAGTCTGATTAAGGAAGTCAACTGATGCAAATTCTAAGGCCAATTTCCTTGGTAAGTCCCAAGAAGGTTCAAATCCCCACATTGTCTGTGAAGTCTTGGAAATGGTATCGAATTTGTACTTTGTTTCCCAACACAAACAAAATCAAACAAGGAGGTCTCAAAGGGGCCTCTTTTTCCTCTGAAAGAGTATCAAAACCTTTTGTGGTCCCCAAGAGATCCTAGACCCTTTCATGGTCCTCACAAAACTTACTCCAAATCAATACCTGGAAAGTTCAGCAAGACATTTCTCCAACACACTCAGATTCAGTACTCTCAGCAGATTAATTGGATGAGTTTGAAAATGAGTCTAACGACAGCTTTGTTGGACGATGTGACTAAGTCCAATTCCTTAACTATTGCATCTTGATGGCTTGAGGATAAAAAGGGCCATCAGACTGAAAATGGCAACCTTGTAGTGACAACAGATTATACATCGAATCCGACGGCGGGGGACTGATTCGCCCCTACGCCGTGGGCGGCGCACTCACCAATCCGCCATGACTGGGGGGCATCTTTTGCTTTTCTCTCGTTATACATCGCGTTTACGTTGTACGGGTTACCACAAAGAAGCGATAATTTTGAACAGTTCTTGACTGACAAAACAAAAATCAACACTATTTCACTGTTATCCTTTGTATATCATCATGGGCGGCGCAGGAAAAAAATGTAAATTTCTTGGCTGTCACAAATAGCGATAAAAAGTTACAAAAAATATTACTTTTTTTTGTGTGTGTGTAGTGTGTTTGAATGTTCCAATGACACATGAAGATTGTGAATGTCCTGCAGCCGTACCCAAATGGAAACCACCGAATCTCCCAAGCTTCTAATGAGTGGAATGAACTTATTTTATTTTTTAATTATTTCACTTTATTTTGCTTTTAAATACATTTGTTGTTTTTCACAACATTCCCAGTTTAAAACATGGTTTCAATTTAGTTCCACGTTCACGTACCCGTACCTCACTCCCATGTACGAAAAACAAAACAAAACAATCATCGTATCCATTGCAGTCTAAATACCACATTGTAAACTTCGCCGGTCATTTTCACGTACTGATAGTCCAGGCGTTGCACATTCCCATGCAACAAACGAGACTTATTTTGTTCAGATCTCCGAAATCGATCACATGGGCCCGGAAGTCGCCCTTTCTAAAACATCAACCCCCCGCATCGGAAGATTGTCACATTTTTCAGCAAATACGATCGGTCTTTGGGAAACTATTCAATTTTTCACGTACACGGGAATATTCAACAATTTGTTTGTTACTTTTATTTTTGTCTAGATGTTTGAATTTTACGAACATGATTTTTCTCACGCGGCGGTTATTTAACACTTAAACCATAAGCGTTCATTTCTCAGTCACCCAAAGTGGGCGAGATAACCTTCATTTTTTACAACAACAGTAAGACCCTTGCCCTGGAATTCCAGCTTAGGCCAGTCCCTGACATCATCCTTCCATAAATCCATGGAAATAAACGGTGAAAATTGTTAAAAATTGCGAAAAAGATAGGTTGTAAATTCTTATTATTTCGTTCGTTGAGCTCGTAAAAGGCAATATTGCGGCGTGTGTGTACTGTGTGTTTGGTGGCCAGGATGCCCCCCAGTAATGACGGCGACGTACAGGGTGTCCTTTCGAGGCTTCCCTGTCGGATTCGTCTATAAGCAATTAGGTCAAAAACAAAACAGCATGTACATACTTGTTTTAGTGACATTTGAGTAATTGTTATTGGTAACAAGCTATAGTAGATTCAACCCATCTTGTCACCTCTAGTACTTTTCAGAAGGTATTGTCATTGAATGAGGGGATGTGTGTTGGATGGAAATTAAAATTCCCTATTGAAACATTTAGTCCGATAGCACAGAAAAATCAATGAAAGCATTCAAGTCAACATAAATGCATTTATAGCTACATTAACTCTCAAAACATTGACTAATCGTATTTTACTTCAATGGTGTTATTCAATGTAACAGGCGAGTTGATGTTACTGACTTTTGAGTGCCTGTGCTTTGGATATGAAGAAACACAAAAGTCTTTGCACCCTTAAAGTAAAAACGATGTCAACATGAAAAGCCAGATTATCTTAGTTCGTTCATGAAACAGGTGAATCGGGCCACATATTTTCTTTTTGTGCCTCCTCTCCCAACTAATCGATGCTGTCCAAAACTTTTCCTCTGGTGACATGATGGGTTGAATCTACTAAAATGTACTTTAAAAAATTGACGGCTATTGTCAATGAACAACATGCCACAAACTGTTAAAAGTAACCAAAAAAAATGATAGACAACAGATAACGCAAGGATTTTTTATAAAGTGTTTTAATAGTCAAAAATGATACCTATATTGTTCAGGAAAAATGATTAAGTAGTTGAGTACAAGCAAACCAATTGTACAGTGGGATAATCCTTTCTATGCACAGCTGTACAATAAATGAAGTCTAAAAGGCTATACAAGCCAATTGTTGCAAGGGAAATTGCACTTCAGTTGAGGAACATCCATGGGGGGTTTGGATGTGCATAGGTCGCAACACAAATCTGTTCTTTCCAAGTACCCAGTTTGCCCCTTTGATATTGAAAACCTGTTCTACGGGCAGACCTTTGAATTAGGATTGGTTGTTTGGGGTTTTTTTTGCATGTGACATTTAAAAAACACCAAAATATGTTTAAAAAATTGCAATGTTTTTGATGCTCTTTTTTTTTTACATTAAAAAGCAATTTTACATTCATACAATAAATTTTAAAAATATTCCCGAAACACGAAATCAGTCGGTTGGGCCCATAGAACAGTTTTTCCTTTTATTTATTTCCCTTCCCTTAAAGTTTGTTACATTACAATTAATTTCAGTTTCTGTGGCTAACTATTTATACAGCAAAGCCTTTTGTTAATTTTTATGTTTTTTTTCTTCTTCTTCAATGGCTGTGTTGAATTTCTTAAATTAACCTCAAAACACAATGATGAAATCTCCCCTTTATATTTCTAGTCTTTCTTAAATTTAGTTGTGGATTTTTTCCGAAATATTTGAAGGGCAAAATATATGGCGTGAATATACTTGTATGAATGATTAACAACGTACATTCCTACACCACATGCTCAAGTTATGCTCCAGGATCTTAAAATCTATACCCTATTCATGTGATATCCCCATCTCTCTGGAATTGTTTAGCATGCCTATTGCATGAAAAAAAAGGAAAAATGAGTAAAATAAGAGTTGACTCAATTTCAATTCATAATCAAATTATAATAAGCCATTATTTATTCAACAACCATTGTGCTCTTCTAACTTGTCCTCATATGAAAAATATTAACTAAAATCAATATTTCATGATTTTTTTTGCAGTCCCTCTGTGGGAGTGGGGATAGACCTTGAGGGTACCACCCAATCATCAGCCTCGACCCCACCACTCGACCCATCAAACCTGAGATTTTGCTATCATTGGAAGGCTTGTATTTTTCTCATTTCATCTGCAAAATATTTTGACTGAACAATAATTATTTCTCCAGATTATTAATGCTCCAGGAACATAAGGGATGAATAGACCAGTTAACAGCAATGTTTGTAAACATGTTAGGGCCTGGTTATCTTGAAATAGGTCGGCCTGACTGTTACACACTGGGCAATTGAATCTGTTAGAGTTTTAATACTATGGGCCATAACGATTCGCAGGAATGGATTCGCAGGCAACAAAAGAAGTGACGTAGGATGTTAACTGGTCTATACTGTCAGTCTAGCACTGGTATTTCAATCTGTTTTGATGCGAGTGCTAAAATGTGATTTTATAAGCCCATAGAGTACTGTGTGAAATTAATATTGGTCACCAAAATGGGGCACATTTTTACTCATAACTTCCAAACCAAAACAATCATTAGTCCTAAGATTTCACATGGTAAATGAGAAAAATAGTAGCTTTACTCAGATACAAAATTTTGACCACTTGTGGTAAAATCTACGGTTCTGGGGACGAGGCTAGTAGTGATCGGGTCATGGCCCTTCAACAGTACTTCCACTTGGAGATAATACCTCTCAATATTGTTCCAGGAGCATTGAGCATAATAAGTGTAAACATCTTTCAAGTACCACAACTTTCCATTCACTATATGCACAGAGAATTTAAATTAAAGAGGTACATGTTTATACAATTCTTAATACTGTCTGAGTTTTGAGGAAGTAATGTAACCTAATGATAAATACTCAAACCTGAAACTTTCCCCTGAATAATTCTCAATGCACCTATTCCATAACACCCAATCATAAGGGAACTCACTATATTCTAGGAGGTTGTTGCCCTCGCCCTCCATTACACCTGGGAACTACAAGCCAGTTGGCATACTACTATTTTTTTGAGTCAATCAATTACATTTTCAGGAATTAATGTATCCCTGAAAAGGTTGGGGAAATGGTTTTAAAGACTATTTTAAATGGTTAATTAAATATAGGGATCATTCAATTAGCCAATTACAAACATTGTTTCAAAAAATCAAGTTCAGGTTTAAACATGTATGAGGTCAAATGTTTACTGGTTACTGGTTTTGTCCAAAACTAAACACATTCCCACAGGACCTCAGTGCTAATAATAATTTTTTTTTTTGCGTGGATGCTCTCATTAATTTTGGTAAGCCACTCTTTTATGATACCAGTAAATAATCATTATATTTATTTTTTTCTGACTTTTTAAATTAAGTTCATTTTAATCAACAATGCGAAAAAAGCAAATCACATCACCAATGAGAAGCATGAGTATGTCCATATATTCATGAGGTATAACAAGTAACTTTGACAACCCTCTGCTCTTCAATATAGATTAATTTCTGAAATATCCAACTTTAAAGTTCAAAAATTGAATGTCTCCATGAGAGGTTCCACACAAAACAACATGATTAGAAGCACTGAAATCCTACCTCATGTAGGAATGATTTTACATTGGTGCTAAAATGGGTCATTAAAGATGTTCTTAATTCCACGGGAGGGCAAACCCATCCTATAAAGGGGTGTAATCAGATCAGCAAATCAGTTAATCAACTCTTGGTCATATAGTGAGTACCCCTCCCATCATTATTCCAAACCCATGTTCAAATCAGACAAGACCCCCTTCAATTCCACACAGACATCTTTTTATAACTTGTCAAATCAACTATTTCACCTACTTTGGTAATTTCATCCGATCATAATAAAATTTGTTCTATTCACAACATATACAAAACCCTGTTTCACAGATCTAATTTGATACACTGTATAATAATTACTGATTGGCTATAAGGTTTACACTTTACATAATTAACAGGGGATAAAAATAGGTACACAAGTCAAAAGAGTTTTTAAGTAGTTTAGAACAGTTGCATTCTGGTACATTCCAAGCCTTTTTTTAAATTTATCCCTGAGCTATGCTCATTATATAAATTACTTTCAGGGCTGCCAACTTCCTGACACATTTTGCAAATTTTCTTTAAAATGGCTGTTTCTCATAAATTCTCATAAACATACGCTAGTCCTTGTATAACATGAACAGAAACACATGTCTCTAAACAAAATCAATTTGATGTTTTCACTTAATTTTTCTTTCTCATCTTTCTTTCAGTAAAAAATGTTCAAGGATCACTTTTACAAAACGAGAATCATCTTCCCACAAACTCACTTAAATTTGGCATCCCTAACATGATCTTTTAAAACAAAGATGCAGTTACTTTAAATCCAAGTCCCACTCATCACCAATACTGAGTCAAGTCGTAACTATGGTAACAGCCTTTTAGTCGCAGGCAATCGAGCTCAGATTGACTGCAGTTTTAGGCAATAAAAATACAAAGTTTGCTTACTCTCCATAACCAACCCCCTTAAAAAGTGGATAACACTAACAATTTTTTAAAAAACGATTGTGGTATGAAAAGTGATAAATTTTTCAAAATTCATTTTTAAATTTCCAATTCTTTGGCATAATTTATTTACATTATACCCTTCGTACCTACTCAAGTGCTTATTCTGTTAACAAAATAAGCACATGATAAAGAACAGGTGCAAAGGTATAATGTAATTATACCAATGATTGTATGATCAAGAGATCATAATGTTAAATCTTGTGAGTTTCCTCTCCAGAAAGGTCAAAAGGTCAATCAAATCTGTGTTTTGCTCTGTCTACTGAACACCATAGCTACGACTTTCATAAAGCCGATGATTTGTATTGGCTTGAGATAGTTATGATTACAACAGTGATTAGTGATTGTCAAAATAGATTCATTAAAAATCACTTGGCTCAAAATTGGGTCAGAAATTATAATGACCAAAAAGTTCACTCTTCAAAATAAATCCAACATCTATGTATGTTAAACATTACTTGAATCTTTTAAATAAATGTGGCACTATGGGCCTTTTGTGAAGTTAAACTTCCACCATTACAAAATACAACCTTAAATCGGTGGTTACTTCGTGCTCATTCACTCATAACATCACACAACATACTTGCTCATTCACTCATCAGAGCCTTTGAATCTAACTCTGGGTGGCTCAGGCAGCTTTCATAGACTGACCTGACAGTATTCATCCCTTTTGCAACTCCCATAATGGTTTTTCAAAATACCTAACTCATAATACCAAGGAGAGAAACTTCTGGGAAGTGTGTGGGAAACCAGTGTGGGGCAAAATGCATTCTGGGGTTTGTGAAAAGCTTGAATTACACCATTTAGGAATGCCAAACAAGTTTTTACCATGTGAACCAGTCATAGTTCAGTTTGAAGTCCACCCCAATGTGCGTGTGTGTGTGTATTAAGTGACCCAAATGGATACAACACCCATGGTGTAATCAAGTACACAGTCATGGTAAGCTAGTGCCAATCTCTGCAAAAGTCTTGTTACAAATCATGTTAGTTACATTCCAACCTAAACCTTGCACAGTAAAAGGAAGCCAACCTCAAGATATACAAGGGGAATACTTGATCAAACCATGGTTGCTGCAACCATTCTGGTGGCCTCAACACTACCCCCAGTAGCCTAAGCAGGTACATTGTTTACACTCATTACTCAATAGATTAGCTGTCTTAAACATGTTCAGTAATACATGAGTGTTTAGAACAGTATCTCCAACACATGTACAAGTTAGTTAAAATGCACTGTATGCACTGTTTTAAGAAAACACATTACACACTGCACCTGCTTATATGGGACTGTTTTGGGTACCTCTTACTCCCAGAGAGTCAACCAACACATTCAAACATCAAATGCACTCCAATGAGTACAAACCCACGTCAGTGTAACAACTTCTATCCTTAAATATCACGTTATTACTATTTTCAAATAAATTGACCCTTGTGACATTTGACCTTTGACCACTTGCCAAAACACAATTTGTGAAATACATAAAAACCAATGCGACTCATTGAACATGTGACCTAACTCTAGACATGTTGATACTGACAAGCAACTATTTTATGGACATCACATTCATCCCTTGTCCCAAGTCAACTTAGTAAGTTACTTTGGCTAGGAATGTGACCTTGACCTTTGACCATATGACCCTAAAGAATAATCTCATGGACACAGTGGTCATATCCTTTGGCATATATAGACATCCGGTGTTAAACATGCATTTTGAGATTCTGAGAATTTCATTCCTTGTAGATAAACTTAGTCACATTTGATTTGGGTGTTGCATTTCACCATTATAAACAAATGTTCATTTTGAATTTCTTCATGAAGCTCCTACAATCAGCTGCATTGTAATTATTGTCTGGACAACCCAAAAGTAAATAAAAATTTGAAAAATTTTCACTTTTTCTTTTACAAATGACAACACTTTTGAGTAAGATTATGTTTTCATATACCACCTAATCCAAGGTATCTAAAGACCTTAAAATAATCTGAACTTTTTAGGCAAGTCAAAGGAATCACAAAGTGCACCTTTAATTAATTTCTAATTAAGTGCGGAACACAAGCAAATCACACACATGCACAAACAAAGATTAAACATTACTCACGCCCCGACAGAGTCAGCGTGGGTAAAGAGAAACATATTAAACATGTTAATTAAGCCAGGTAAAATTGATCCATGCTTGATTCAGATTACCATAATACTCACATATAGTAGTAAATGCTAAGCCGCTTATGAGTTCTTTATAAAACTACCTGGGAGTTGAGGTGCCCATGAGGTACACACAAGGTCTAACCAATAAGACACAACAGCATCTGCATACAATCATTCTCACTTTCTTTAAGTACATGCCATATTGCTGATCCAGTGTGCTTAATAAACAACTTTTCACCATCATTCATATCATATGTACAGAAATAAATAAATAATGCATTTTGTGGCAGTAAGAAAGATCCCACTTTGCCATATAAATACATGTTACCAATACTATTACACAACCAGTTTGTTTGTGAGAAAGTAAAAAGGTGATATCTACTGAAAAAATCCATTAAAGGAATTAAAATTTCACCTGTACACTCAATTTGAAAACGTGGCTCTACACTGTTCATGTCATAATTGGTTGTTAATGGTCAATTGATGGTAGATTCAGTGTCAAGCAATGAACACCGGCCACACACAGGTTTAACTGAAATGAGACAGCAAAATATGGTTAAAAAAAGACACTTTACAAACCAAACTTGGATTCGCATAAAAATGAGTCCAACCATTCACTGATTACTGAGACCAATACATGTGTAGTTAACTACTCATTCAACTTAACTGTGTGCTCGGTGTTAATGATTAATAATAAAATGCATGAAAACATAAATTACATTTTGGTTTTGTTAAATTATAAAACCAACAAATTCCATCTTTTTTTAGAAAATATTAAAATTAAACCAAAAATTGAATTAATAAAACAATGCTTAAATACATGGAGGGAGAAATTTATATCTTGATACATGTAGCTATACTTCTGAGTTGTTGTACAACCTCAAGAGTTAGGATTAGTTTGAGAGTTTAAAAACGAGGCATCACAGCAAAATGTGAAATTCAAGACATTGAGTGCACCCATGGTAATCTATCTGGATCTAAATAATTTAAAGTCATTATTTGAAAATATTCATGGTTGGCAGTGGCAAATGCTTCTGCCGTAACTCTGTTCATGTTCAGGCCAAATAGCAGGATATAAATCATCACTTTAACATGACTTCTTTTGTGCTAATTTTGTAAACCTTTTAAGTGTCCATTTTCACAGGTGTGATAGGCAAAACTGGTCATCATTAGGGCTAATTAGCCTGAAATCTGCACAATTTTTGGAAAGACTAAGTCGTCTTCCATACCAGGAATAAGGATTTGTTGGGTAATACACTTGAAGTACACACCCCCTCTGTGGAAGATTGAGGTGATGTGTTCACAGGGGAGGTATGAACCAAATGAATAGCACATTGCTACAATGTTACTCTGCTCTACCCAGAGTTACACCAAAAATAGATTTTACTAAGTCAAAATGATTTCATAAAGTTTGCAGATGGTGGTGAATAAGACCTATGGCCTTCTCATAGCATTTTTAATTCATTCATGGTCGGTATTACATTGAACTGACTGAAATATCACAACTTTGCTCGGATGCCTAAAACTTTAAAACATGTAGGAATGGACAGCAGGAAATACCTTAATTTCTAGTGAACAAACCTTAAAGACACCACAGAAAAAAACATATTACAAAAGAGTTAACAACAGGTGGCCCACTTTGTATCACCGTTAGACCAACACAAACATCTTGGTGTTCTAACTGCTCCATGTAAAGTGGTCCTCATTTTTGTATGCACTTATATTGCCAGGAACCGAAACTGTTCTGATAAACAATTCTGCGGATAAAGAAGGAATGTCACCAGGATTTTATTCTTGCATTGCTTGCAAGAATTACAGCAAACAAATATAAAACACTACAAGTTTATTGATACAAAGTTTTGGTTCGACCAGGAATTTAAGACCCAATTTAAGCCGCAACATTAACTTTGTGATATATCCTGTTATACAGTAGATCCAAAGTCATGGAATATGCCGAGTTGTTTTCAACGGTGCATTTGGCTTCATTCATGAGGGCATCATGAATACTCTTTTGGCTTGCAGTAAGAAAGTGAGTCATTGCATAGGAGAAAATTAAAATATTAGAACAAATCTTCATTGAAGTTTGATGGGATAAATACCCTTGGCACGGTGGTGGCATGGGTGATTAGCATTCAAAATGGTTGCACTTAAAGGTGCAAGAGAGATTTGAAATAACAGTTGTACCAAAAAATTTTAAAATTCTGATTTTGGACACACTGGTAGTAAAAGCTGTTATTAAAAATATTCCCCATTTGTAAAGATAAGCTGAAGAAACTGTTTCTTTGGTACCAAAAATGTGAAATTTCTAATTTTACTATAGGATATAGTTTTGACGTCTTAAATGCTTAGTCTCCGATGTAGGGGGAATAGAAGTAACGTCCATTGCATACAAGGGGGCTGATCTTGTTACCCCATACTTTCTTAAGGCAAGGCATTTGAGACACTCAAAACTTTCCTTAATTTGATCCTATGGCTCCACCAATAATTGCACCATTTTTTATCCAAACTGGAGCAATTAAATGGGACCCCTGTACAACTGAAATGACCTTATTATTTGGATTTTGATGTTTAGCCTATAAATCTGAAACGTTAGGCTGTACCTATACAAACTATATACCTTTTCTGAAACCTATGGTATACACATTACATGGTGTGCTTCCAACATGAGTGGATTCAATTTACAAATTTGACCCCTGTACAACTTTGTTTGGCCCCCTCTCCTAAGGCACCACTTGCGGCCACTTAAGATCACGTTTCAGGGGTCCTGTCAGTCTGTCAACATATTTATCACTAAACCTTTTGTACTGAGATGTGTTACAATGTGTGCTAGCTCCCGGGTATTGTTTTGTGTTCATCATGGTTTTAGGAACAATTTTTTTATTATGAAATTCATCTTGGTCTCTACTCAAGTTTTGGAAAATAGAAATTCTGTAGTCCGTTAAAAGAAGTGTCTATTAAGAGAGATGTAATCACTTTAATCTATGTTAATCTATGTAGCAGGAATTAATGAAGGTTAATGAGTGTGTAGTTTCTTTCAATCAGTGCTATAGGGAGTAGTAGGAGGCCATCTTCAAGTAACTTTTTGGTTTTGGCCAGTTCGGGAGTGATTTGAAATGGTTAAGTACCATAATGATATGGCATTCATTATTTCAAAATTTGTTACCGTAATTAAGCCACATTTGATCAATTCATTTAACATTTTCACCATATCTTTAAGTACACCTGAAATACTATGAATTGTATTAAGTACAATTTCAGCTATATGATTATAGATTTATAAGAAAATTGATTTACCATAAGGTGAAATATTCAGTGATATCACATTAGTGAACAATACCTTTCTTTTGTTTTCAAATTAGAATTTTAGTACCACTTCTATCCCATTATTTCAAATACACTCAAAATCTGTCTGAAAACTTTCTCTAAAACAGCTTGGAAAAGGTGATAAAGGTTGCTTGTTCCATTGTCTTGGGCCCCCGTGATTTACTCAGAAGAGTACCCAATTGGGACCCGCCTGATTTACCCGGAGTAGTATCAATTTTGAGGATCTGATGAAAGGCGGGTATTTTTCTCCTTGCTCCTGAAACTCCATTTCTTCCCAAGATACAAATTGACAAAACACCCGTTTAAAGGCTTAACCATCAATTACTAGCACAGTAGTGAATAGAGCGTTGTGCAATGCATTATCGCATCTAGCATCAAAACCACAAGTTGCTTCACACAATATTTGTGGAAAGCAAATACAAGTGTAGGCTCTCGTATCAAGTAGAGAACATGATTGACAAAATCAGAACAAGCACCTTTAACGCTAATACAACATGAAGATGTCCTACTTTTTTCAGAATCAGGTCAGTCAAAAATCAGTAATTACTATATCTCTGGTATGAGAGAACTTCATAATTCAGTTAAATGCTCATTACGGTAAAGCTTAAGTTTCAAGTCTTGAAACAAGTGGTAATATGTATCTCACATGCTACCTTAGCCATAACGTTTGGAAGACCAGATTAAAGTTCTTAAAATGGAAATTCACAATCACTTTTTATGAGTTAGTTATTTTGTATCTTTTACATATTCTCTTCTCAAATAGAATTTCAGATGGACACTTAAATGTGAATTACTCAATGAAGATAGTAAAATTTCATTGACTGAAAATTATTACATTTCTATAATGGCAATTTTTAGCTAATTTCAAATTTCCTGAGATGATAATGATTATTGAATTTGATTCAGCATAAGGTAAATTATGTTGTAACCTTTTCTTATGGAATAAGTTTACAGCATGCAGTTAAGATTCTGCCATGGTTTGGTTTCTAATATTCAAAAACATTTTCAGCAATTTCATGAAAAGTCCCTTCTGACACTGGTGTTCAGTCAATTAATCACCTCTCTAATGTGCTTGCTAGTAGGCATCAACCAATATTCCCGGTGAAACTGAGGTCAGATTAGGAGTGTGTCAACATCAAGATTAATTTTGTTTCTTGTGAATAACCAGCTAAAAGACAAATACAATGTAAGTTCAGACTTCCATGAAGCAAATTTCCAGACATTCGCTTAAGTTGGACCAAAAATTGACGTAACATGGCAACATTGCTCCATATGAATGAGAAACTTTATACAGTCTCCTGCCCAGACTGCCCATACACCCTTATCTCACCGGTAGAATCTCTCACTGACTTTCACAACTCATTGCCATCTCGTTTCCTTTTAGGTCCGCGGCATGGTAACCACCCGGTTTTGTGCAATTTTGGGCCATTAGGGCTTGACCCCCAAACAAGTCTGTCCTGAAGCTGTTATGAGTCCGGTCAATCTCGGAATCGGATTGGCTGCCTTGGAGAGAGAGCTTCAGTGATTCTAGAATCTCTTCCTCCGCTGCGTTAGTGATGATGGTGTCTGTGGAGTCTGTTAGGCATTCCACTTTGTAGGCTGAAATTGTTAGATTAGATACAACCGGAAAATCAAATTATGTTTTGTTGTGATCCCATTTGTTTTCCATTTTCAATTCCAATCCTAAAACCTTGCCTTAATTTTATAGTATACAACCAACCCTCGACTCTTTGGAAACGGTACATCTAATTCATAAACAACAAAACATGTGGGATTAATATTTCAAATTAATTAGTTGATGACACCCAGATATGACAATATCAAATTGGAATATGAAATGCCTATTGCTTTCTCACCTATTAGTTGTTCCCTTTGGTATTTGTGTCTTGGTCTTCACAGTTGTGCTGCTGGACACAGGCCACACGTTTGGAATCATGGAACGACTTGGTCTTGGTTCGTTTCGACCCAAATAACGAAGCAAAATGTGGTGTTGGGCTAGACTCTCTACCATATCCTCATTTATGATTCTTGAAGTGTTATGTCATAGAAAGACAGCATTAAGATATAGCGATAGAACCTCTCCCAAGTAGCATATAATAATATCAATTTAAATTGCATGATATTTATTGTCTTTAAAGCACACTGTTAGTGTCTAATAGCTTCAAAGTTAGGTTCACAAAATGTAGACCTCCATTTTTTTAGGATACCATTGTTGTAACGAATGACAGCCAAGATATAAATATTGCCATATGCTTTAAAAAGACTGCAAGTAAACTTGGCAAAACATCCCCCCTGGCAAAGATGGCCAGTCTGGAACATGACCCTCAGATGACCTTGACCTTGTCGATGACCTTTGACACCATCCACATAGGAAGAGAATCCCTATTTACCTTAACCCCAAGTCTGGTTTAATCCGACTTCAACTTTCGAGGAGACACAAAAACGAAAAACTAAACAAAACCTAACCAAAACTGGAACACGCACAAACATAACAGACAAGTGCACCCTCGCAATATCCCCCTCTTGCTTTCAAGCCAGTGGGATAAATTTACATTAGCATCCTGGGGACCGCTAGTGTGGCTGCCGTCGCGGTTTGGGAATGATCCGTTTGCATATGACCTTGACCTGATACTGTGACCTTTGACCTTGTAAACAAATGAGGGGTTGCATGTAATATCCATAAACCAAGTTTGTTCAATTAACCTTTTCAATGAGGTCAATTTTATATTTCAGCCTATTTTACAACTTGACCTCACTGACCTTTGACATCCTTGGATGGGACCTTTGTCCTCATCAACAAAGAGGGATCGCATGTTGCACCATGACACAAGAGTGGTTAAACCATTTTAAGTAGCGGATATGAAGGCAAAATGTTAACCCCTTTTCAAAACAACAGACAACCACAAAAAGACCTACATCAACAGACACAGGTGGACAAGGTGATCCCTATGTGTTATTTCCTGCAAACCCCTGCTCCATTAGAACCAAACAGAAGAAGAAGAAAACCATGGGGATTGCTTTGTGGTAAAAATGCACCATGTTCTTTTGGGATGGTAAACTATTGAAAAATGGACAAACCCACATGTATGTAAATGCCCATGTTACGGGATGAACATATTTTAATGTGTGCATCCGGTATTATAGTCAGAGCAGTGAATGAAGGTGATAATTGTGTGTAGTATATAATTTGACATGGTACACCAAACGTTTGCCATGATTAGGTAAGCAGACAAGCTGGAATCAGATTATTTTGCTAAAAAACATAAGATACCTCGAAGCTGAGATGAGAGCTGATATGAGTATAACCTAACAGAGATTTGAAGCAAGTAATCAATTGATTGTTGCAGCGTGTGCAGGGGGGTCTGGACTGGTATTGTTATGTTAATTCAACGATTCCTTCGACTGATCGGGAAGCAGTGATCGTTATTCAATGCAATCAAGATTAATCACAAGATTTGAGTTTGGTGGGCTTTTGAAATAAATGGGCTCGCACATGGTTTGGTATTTGCAAAAAAAGGCCATTGAAATCAATTGAAATGACTCCAAATTTCGCTTACACGCAGTTGTCGACTATTTGTAGAATTGCTCAAAGATCAAGTATTGATGTGATTTACTTGGATATCTTCAAAATTATACTGAGATATGAAAATGTGAATTCTATCTTTCAGTTTCCATGAGAATTGAAACAAACTTGGGGCCAGGTTTATTGGAAACTCAGATTTTTGTGAACAGAACGGAATCTAATTTGGGGACTTTCTTTTTATATTTTGACTTAGTCTTCTGAAAATGAGCTATTGTTGACATAGCCCAAAAACCCATAAGTGTTTTATGGAAAACTGGTCTAAGAACGAGTTATTTCTTGTTAGGTCATGAATTGAAGCACAAATTTGGTATTTAAAAGGGCCCAATTTACAGGTACCTAGCTCATAGAAAATTTAAGAGCTCACAGTGCCGCTGTGCGGCCAATCATTGCAGACGAAACATGACCAGGTTCAATACGCTAGAGCTGTTAAAATGGATCACAGTTTTGCTTCAGTCTCTGTTAGGTATACTCATATCAGCTCGAAGCGCAAATTCACTTACGTGACGTTGTTATATGTTTTTAATTGGAAATTGATTTGGCCATTGGCCCCTACACAAACAAAGTTCAATAAACACATGTAAATTATTAACAATTATGGACAAATACATAATTATGAAAAATTCTTGCTTGTCTTGTCATTGGCAAACATTGATTGAAAGACCTGATTAAAAGACACCGTTCAAAATATTTCAATCACCTTTTCAATTTAAACATGTCCGGTCCAAAGGATACGGCATCATGCCATGCTGTTGGCAGAAAGCCGATTTCTGTCACGACTATAACATGTGCATTAGTAATTTGTTTTTTTACCCCCCTGGGAATACTGCCGTATTCCATCAGCATATAAGCTATATTTGATTGGTTACTTGAAGGTAATTATATGTAATGATCCATCAGAGATACTGTAAGAATAGTGGTTTATGGTTTAAAAAGAGATATAGAAAGCCACTATTTTGATGGTTACTCAGCAGGCTATCTCATGTGTGTCCTGTAATGCATCCATAAGGACAGAATTGTATCTATTGTGGTAGTCACTATGAGCTAGTAATCTCAATTCCCTTGGCACAGTTCAGTATTTGGATTTAGAAATACACCCCCTTGGTTTTTGGGTATGATATAATGATACCCAGATCACACAAGGTCAGTCATGTCAAGGTTGTACAAGTAAACCCACCTGAACTTGTCCGTGATGGTTTGACCATATTGTAACTCATAGGAGGCCCATGGTGTTTGTAATAAATTCTGCACATATAAACAATACTTCGGCCACAATAATAAAACACAACTCATGCAGGTAATTTTAATATTTGAAAACAATACACAAAGTTTGTGGGTTTGTACAATTTCTAGGCAAAACCAGTAAAACAAAAATTACACATTTGCCCCACAATTAACCATTATTTATAATGACAAAAAATCACTAGCACTCAATGAGGCCTGAGGTTTAGAAAGAAAATGCACTAAGTCCAAAAAAAAAGATGCGATGACGTCATCGCACCAACACAAATATGGGCACGAAATCTCTCGGGGCTTGCCATCCCTGCTCATAGGAATGGTGCACCGGAGGCCCGGGTTTCGAAACCCAGCACGGGTTCTTCCGATTTCTTTTAGCTTTAAACCTTACCCTTCCCTTCTCTCTGGAGATAGGCTAGAAATCAAAAGACGGTTAGAAGTTAAATCATTTTCTTCGCCTATGTAGACATCCAATCCATCCAAGCATCTATCCATCTGCATGATCACATGAACCTATGTTGTGGGGGCCAAAAAAATCTACTACAGTGCTAATTTGGCACAATGACATTCAATCTCAAATCACCTTCCAACTAGCAATGACACAGTATTGAAACCCACTGTTAGTGTGTGATTTTTTTTTGCTTAACTACCACTGTTATGATCAAAAAGCAATGATTATGTCAGGTGTATGATGGATTAAGATTGTGATATCAATGTACCAAACTGGCACCAATTCAGTTTTACCTAGAAATTGAACAAAACCTATTTCAAAATTGTTTTCAAATATTAGAAATGAACTTTTTATTGCGTCTAAATATTAGGCATAATTAAATCATACCCTTCACACCTACTGATCATGTGCTTTATTCAGTTAACAGAATAAAGCACATGATACAGAGTAGGCATGAAGGGTATAATGCCATTATGTCAAATATTATTTTATCATAAGAATTCCTTTGAAATAGTGCCAGTCATTCTATCCACATCATGCTATTAAGGCCTGTGCAGTCACCAATATGATAACCTATACCTTGGTTAGTATTATTAGTTGTGCTGATGAGGTCCAGTGCAGCTGCTTGTTGTTTAGCCATCAATGCCTTGGCCTTATTACTAGTCTTGTTACGGTCTAAACTCTTACTGCGACGGGATCGTCTCAGGCTGTTTAGTCGCTGAGGCGTCAGCTCTATGTTGGGTTCTGCAAAACCACGGAAGCTTGACAGGTATTCTTCTGCTTCTGCTTGGGGAAAGAAGGAAAAAATGAAATAAAGTGATATGAAATATATTCATATAGCTACACACTGTCAGAGTTTTAACTTCAACTGTGACAACAGTTTTGCATACATTGCAAAGCCAAGGCAAGTTATAGTGCATGGTAAAATTATCTTCTAATTTCATGCCACACTGTGGATACTATCATGCTTTCAAATTGTATTTTTGAACTACTAATTCAATCAGGTTTCTATTAAGTGACCTTTCATCTTTATACCAAGGTGAAAGTTTGGTTAAAAGCTATCATGATATTCAGCTTCAATGCTAAACTAGAGCATGTTGTACTTTAGAAAGCACAGATATATCATGTGGTGACCACTTGCTGCCCACGTCACCTTTGACCCAAATCTATGTAAACCCCACAAGGGCCTTGGGACAGCAGTTTTTCTGACCAAGTATAGTGATTATAGCATTTGATTTCTGGCACAAGGAATGTATACATTTTCAATGAATGCCCCTTTAATCGGCCCACATGACTTTTGACCCAAATCTGTGTAAAGCCCAAATGTGCCTTGGTAAGGTAAGGTATTAGAATTTAATGACCATCCTTGCACCAAATCTGACTCAAAACTTCCATGAAAATTTCTATTTAAAGCTCCAAGGAAGTGATAACCTATAATGATACATCAATTTTCTGACATCACTACCTACCTTCGGTGGTCAGTGGGCATCCAGGGAAGACAGCCCTTTGCAGAAGCACATAGAGGGCAGTAATGGCAAGCTTTTCCGTGTTCTGCTCTGAAGTGGATTTAGATTTGGAAGCAGTCTTGTGAAGAGTATCTTCAACAGAGGGCGCTATGGCATGGTTCCACAATAAACATAGCCATCTGGAATTTCATTTCAACAGCCATGTGAGAAGAAAGGACTGATTTTGTGGAAAGGGGGGGGGCGGGGGGTTACATGTTATCATTTTCAACTTAAGTTTTCTTTTGACACCATAAACAATGTTCAAATATGTAACTTGATATTTAATATATAAATTAATCCCCACTGCCCCATCTTAAAATGTCAACAGTGCTTCCTCTTGGTGTAACTATTAATTGCCTTAAAGAGCCCTGGAATATGAAAAACTAGATATCGCAACTTAGCCTCCGGTCTTTCGCAGCAGTTTTATTTATTTGGTCTACTCATTTTGAAATTTCACATAAGGCGACGAAAAAAAGAAAACCCTGTTTTACGTGCGAGCGGACCCTTCGATTAGGGCGGTCCGGTCGGAGGCAGGAAAAAACTAGGTGGGAGGGGAGAGAGAATAAAGGATTATAGACAAACATTGAAAAGGTGGGAAACGATGTGGAAGGCTAGAAAACGGGGGGGGAAAAAGTACAGGAGATACGGAAGAGAACGGCTAGTGGGGTCAGAACGAGGCGAAAAAGGCGAATTTTTTCTTTTTTAATTTTTTCTTTTTTGCTTTTTTTAAGTTTTTTATTATTTTGAAAAATCAAGAGAAAAAATGAAAACATTTCAAAAACTTTTTCCTAAAAATTGCCAAAATCGATAAATTTGGGCTAAAAACACAGGCTGATTTGAACATGATTTTTGGTGAAAAACTAAAAAAAAAAAAAAATCTGCAAAACTGAAAAATCGGGTCGGTCGTGCCCTGTAAAACAGGGTTTTTTTTTTTTTCGGCGGTCGCCTAATGGGCAGTTATTCAACTCTTTTAATGCTGTGAATTTGATAAAATCCTGCTTTTCTTTCTTTTTTTTTCCTTTTTTAAGTTCATCTATAGAACAAACTCTATATATAATCATCATCCGTCCATACCATAGAGTACACAAATGATTGTGACGTGAACACTTTCTATTAACAATGAGAGGGAGGTGATCTCAACACAAATAACCATCCAGGGACAGGCCACTAATATGGTCTTATTATCAGTCTTCTAGTATATGTAAATGATCCCTTATTCAATTTTGATATAAATATGGTTGTTCCTCAAAATATTTTGTCTGAAAATTAGGCACATTTTTTCAGTCTAGACCAAGTATTTCCAAAATTTGCCTAAACAATGAATTTTTTTAGGAAAAATGGCAAATTTGTGTTAAATTTGGCCCAAAATCTACATGATCATCATATGGATCCAACTCTTGGTGCAAATTGGTTTAAGTATGGGTCCTACATCCAGACTCTCAGAGGCACATCCCTATCTAAAATAAACTTGAGACTCCTCTGAAAAATACTCCACCTATAAATGATTGACTTACCTCATAATGGACTTTGGTCCATCGGTATCAATTGGGCAGGTATAGAAATGTTTTGGTCCCAGCACAGTACCTGGTAATGGAAGTCTGAGGAAACAGTCATTCAACCTATACCACACGCTACCCACCCACTCCACTGTCTTGTAGGTGGGGTCATCAGGAGGTGGAAGGCGGCCATCCAGTCTACTGATAAGGCGACGCATGAGGTGTCGGGAGAGCATGCTCTGCACTGGCTCGCGATCCCAGTGGAGTCGTATCCAGCGAAAACGTTGCTGGATGGAGAGGTCCATGCCAGAACTAGAGTAGCGAAAGTAACAGAAATACTTATACAGTGAGATACTTCTCGAACACTAAGTGGAACATGTGTCTTTTTGGCTCTCATGAAAACTTAAGCACTCGAACATCACATGTGAGTCATATCAATCAGAGGTTTCCATTTAGTTTTAAAAGTATCAACATCTGGATTTTTTTAAAAATAACAACTGTTGTCTTCAGAACACTTCTTCGTGCCTAATTAGGGAGGACATCCAAAAATCCATGCAGTGCATGCAGGAACTTAGCATGAACCTTTACTTTCTGTTCATACCATAAATCTTTCCCTAAACCTAACCCAATCATAACATTCAGCTTTACCATTATCCCGAACTCTATTCCTAACCACGACCATATCCACTTGTTAAGCGAAATTAGTATTCAGTGGGTGGGGTTTAGTATTGCAAACAAATAGTATCTTAGTTGTTGCCTATCTAATATGAAACGATATTAGATAAACGGTATTGAAAGTGCACGCAGCTAGTCTGGCTGTTTTTTTTTTTTGGCTGTGCGGGGAATAGTTTTTTGTCTTTTTACCTAATACAATTGAATTTGAGTAATTTCTAGAATAAACACAAAAAACTAAATACGGAATGAGAATAAAAAGGATTTGTTGTTTGCCCATCTAACATCAGTGTCATATGGATTGGGCAGTCCCAAATTGTAGTGTGTACTACTCAAAAATTGGACTTACCATCCAATATGGACCACAATCATTTTTAAATAGCGCAAAACAAACAATCCTCTTTTTATTCTCTAAGTAGTTGGTTTCAATCTTTTAAAGTTTTCCACACCACCTTAAATTTTATGTGTTCTAACTTCATTCACATTTCAATAGATTGTTAGAATTTCTTAAAATAATTCCAAATGTGTATCCTCAGGCAAACTGTTTCAATACAATTGCCAGAAAAAAGACGCTACCCTTGATTTATCCATGGTGATATAATAATGCAATCACCATGGAGATAGAAGGCTTCCACTCCCTGTAGGGAAGGTACGAGTGGGATGCGGTGGTCCTCTTTCCATTCCTTCCATCAGCTCACCAGTACTGCTGACATGGGAACCTTGTCATATCGTCAAGGATAGGATTGGTATGGATCTATTAGAGGATGCTCCTAAAACATCACCAATGGCATGTGCAAGGAAGAATACTGCACGAAGGAACTGTGTCATCTCAAGCTATGTCAATGAAATCACAATTTAAAACAATATACCGTGAACATAAATGTTTACTGGTGTAATGTTTATTCAAAAGATTCTGTTGTATACTTTAGCAATTAAAAGGCGCATTTCGTGATTCCAGCACCTTCTGTTGTATTATGTTCATAGATATCCTTGAGTAAAGTATATTCACAAAATGTGAGGTGATTAGATCTTATAGTTTTGTGTTATGAGCAACTGCTTTTTCCCCATGGTCCCAAGGGCCACTGGGCTGTAATTTCTGTCAATTTACAGGCAGAGAATACAAAATTGCAAATTTCTTACAGATACTCCCGAATTTGCACGCAAGATTAGGTACACTTGGATTACTAAGGCATGTTGGTTCAGGTGATCTAAAAATCCTCAACTTCTTGGGGTAATTCGTGGGACGAGGTTGTGGATAACGATACGCCATTAAGGGCTGCAATGTCCTGGAAAGTGAACAAAGCTACACACGTCTATGAGACCATCTTGTACATACTAGGCTTTTAAAGGATGGCAAGCAAGAGGATGAAGAGGAGGAGGATGAAAAGCAATGGGAGAATGAGGAAGACAGGAGGAGGAGATAAAAGGAGCAGAAGAAGTGGCTGGTAGTAGAAATAACACTGTCTGGTTGCGTTCTCAGTGACGTTGTTAAGTTTGACAAGCAGAACTCTATGGCCAAGGTACAAGTATCATTGTGTCTACACAAAACCATATGAATGACATGCATGATAGCCAGGTGCTTTGAAGAATTCATTTCATACTTCATTTCTTCCTTCATTATTACTTTATATACAAATTCCTACCTTTATTGCATAGTAGTTTAGCCAGTTCTTGCTGGGTAAATTTGTTATGTAGAGTCACAGGGTCCACTGCTTGACAACCAGTCTGCTGTAGCTTGATCTGTAAGCAATAAAGGTAAATGGGAGGTCAGTGCTGGATACAGACATGTGGATTCTTGATCAACTCTGAAGTGGCAATGAATAGTGGTTGGGAAGCTTACATCTGGAGCAAAAAGGGCTCCGGTTCTAATCTCAGTGGGACCACTTATGGGTTTAATTTGGGATCTTAATTGTTAATTTGTAAACAGCTATTGATTAAAGTTCCATGGACATGCTTAAAAATACTTATATACCTCCCACAAAAACAGTTTTCTTCACAGTATGTATTGGTATCAATGTAAAATCTGCATGAAGCAGTATTTGGGAAACCGTAGATTTGATAAAAATTGGGCATAACATCGTGGGTTTCAGGCAAGCTTTGAAGGGAAATCCCAAAACGAAAGTGATTACGCGCTGGTCCGCAGTGACCCCGAAGTGACGTCAAGCATTTTTGTGAAGTAAAAGTGATTCTTCTAGTTCTTTGAAGTGTGACGAACATGGATTTTTAATGTGAGCGTCAGGGGTGGCGCGCATGGCAAAAGTAAGGGGTCCGTGGAAGATAATTGGACCCCTAACCCCACCTTTAGTCACAAAACAAGGGGTCAAAACCTGAAAACAAGGGATCCAAAGTGAATTAAATTAAGTGGGTGGTAAAAAATGTGGTCTCAAACCATGGCATTAAAACTTCCTGTAGCTACACGTCATGATCAGAAGGTACTAATTACCCATGATGATGGGCAAGGTGGGGAGGGAAAAATCCCCTTTAAGTTTTAATCACCTTCATCCAAAAAGGCCCTATCTCGACTTGTCACTCCAATCTCACAACTATTGACAAAAACAAACATCAAAAGAGGACTCAACAATGCAAACAGAAACACTGCAAAGCAAAGAAAGAAGGGCAAACAGAATAACTAAATTTTATCCAAGGAACAAGTTTCTCTAACAATATGCAAAAGACTACAACAGAACAAGACCTGTTTACTATGTATTTAAAAGTTGACCTTTCTCTCTTTTACATCCAAAGTTCAAACTTTTGAGGCAACGTACACAAGGGCTTCACACGGGCCACAGGTTACTACACTAGTGTGTAGTAACTAGACTTACTAGTTAAGCTAGACTAGGAAATACATTCACCAAGAAAAATGTTTTTTATTTTGAGAAATTATTGGAAATGCCAACTAATCAGCAGAAAAACATATCGCTACTAACAAATTAGAGGGTTTTGCAATTTTGACGTTTAAAAGGATGAACGTCTTGAGGAAAAAAGTTTCCCTTTCTGTCCGGTCGGCCATTTTAGACTCCCTAGCATCATGAGCATGGCACAGACCATGAGCAGACTCCTTAGTATGTCATGAATGTGTTTCAGAAATGGTTTGCTGTTTGCCGATTGGTTAAGCGTGATTTATGGAAATTTAGGGTCAGCAAATGATTTTTTTGATTGGCCATCGGCAACATCAAGGGCAGTTTTATGAATGAAGAACTTGTGTTGGATATCTGGCAGGTACGGCCGCGACAAAGAAATCAGCTGAGCACAAACTTGCACTTTAAAAATATTAAGGTTAGTGAAATCGGTACACATTTTTATCTCCGGTAAAAAGTAAAATTGGGAGGTTTTCAATTCCCACATAGTAAAACACGGACGGTGGTTTGCCTGCGTCCAGTTGAAATTTGTTGGACCCCCAAACCCCCTATGATTGTGAAATTCAGTGCGTCCATAATTAGCCAATTTTCCAAAATCGGCGTCCTGGACGCAGAAACGCAGAAAAACACGACCCTGGTGAGCGTGTACAGCCGCGTGTGCTGAACATAATGGTAAAATACTACGCTGCCTACGAACATAATGCACGACGGCGCGCTCGCTTCTTTGTTCGTTTGTTGTTTGGTGTTTTAGGCGTATGGCTTAGGGGAACGCATGAATATCTTGTTTAGGGCCTACTATTGAACCTTGATTCCATGTCAAGAAAATGGCCTAACACAAAAGAAAATCGCATGATAGGATCACTAACGTCTATATTTTTAAAATGCTTATGTCGTAACATTCAAAACTTAGTACGAAAGTTAAGAACACTTTTAGAAAATAGCTGTCGGAATATTTTTAAATACATGGATTTTCATTCTTGCACGTTAATTATCATTTTAAATAATGTTTGATTAAAAATAATCAAATTTAATACTACATATTATCAAACCCTCTACATATTTATTACATATTGGCTCAAAAAAAATAGGTAAATGACGATTTACAAAAAATTTCTGGTAAATTCCGTGTGTATTTGCCATTTGGCAATCTTGCACCGGCGTGTTATAAGAAAAACGGGGTAAAACTCTTCTCCACGGTGACCTTACTACTGTAAAGAGGAGAAGACTTAACTTCAAGGAAATAAAGGTAAGATAAATACCTTTGTTGTATTTCTAGACACAGTACATTGACTATACCAAAAGCAGTGAACTTCTTTAAATTTCACATGGCCTGTCCTGGCGTCGTATCGATTGGGTGGTTTGTTTTTGTTTGTATAGCTGGGATACACTGTGCATTTCGCAGGTGTGCGTCTTTGTTACTCTGACGTCACTTAGGGGTCAAAGCCAACTCCAGCATCTTGCGACGCGTTCGCCAAACAGGAGAAGGCCTGTCTGGATCGGGTATATTTATCCTTGAAATTTAACACTTTCCGATGTTCACTTTTAAAAATCTGTGTTGCGATGTGATCAGGATAATGCTGAGGTACGAAAATGTAAGAAATTAAGAAATGCCTCTCAGCCTTGTCCATGGACCTTTAAAACCTGAATACCACTCTCTCTGGGTTCAGTTGACATGGGCAAACGAACCATGAAAGCTTGTAATTTCCATTCACAGTGTGTTCTGGAGGATTTGATGTTACAAAATGGCGCTGTTTAAGCTGCTGCCTCCTAAGTTGTAGTGTTTCTGTCTGTAATTATTACATTTAGTGGGTCTAGTAATTTGATATTAAATAAAACCTTTATTATTTAAATAAATTGCAAACAGCTTAATTTGTTAACCTTATACACAATGATTCAAAGGTCAATCGATTTGTGTAGTAATCATTGCACCTTTGTTGGTTTGTTTCTACACAGTGCCCATATGCTCTTTGTTCAACTAAATTAGTGTCTGACATTTAGACTGTTTGGGACTAAACTAAAGAAAGCAGGGGCCTGTTCCCCAAATTGGTTTTTTTTTTTAGCCTACCTCCGTGTATACTAAACTAATGTTATGTCATACATAACAGACTTTTTCATACCAGTTACACAGTGCTTTGGACCAAATTGGTCAACTCAAGCATGACATAGTATGCACATAGATTTTTTACGACGCGTTTCGGAAAAACGGACCCCCTGATGATTGATGATGCTTTTCCATCCTCAAAGGTTTGAACAGAACTTAGTTCTACTCACAAGATGGCAATTGTAACAAAACATCTGTATGGTTGTAAAACTTAGGCATCATGTTGTGTCACATGAGCTTGGGCATTCTGGTTTCTATCTACTTACCATGATGTATTCAGCTATTTTGGAAGCAACTGTGATTTTCATGAGCCAGGTGGGCCATAGAATACTACACTCTTGTATTGCTCAATCTGTAAATGACAAGAGATTGTTACATTTTGAATTTTCTTCGTCCTTTGCCTCCCCAATCAGCAACCTAAATTTGGTCATGACAGAGTAGGACTCGGATATCACATAAAGGTCTGTGCCAGAGGGTCTATTGAGTCAATCCCACATAGCCAGTTTATACCTCAATAGGGTCATGTGATCCCACTAAAATCCTTTTCTTAAAACATAAAAACCCTGACTTTTATGCCTCAGTTAGCCCACAAAGCATGGTAACTTATGTAATTTTTAGATGATCATTGAAATGAAACTTTTGGAAATTTTGATCCCTAAGTACGGACATAGTTAGTACAGTATAGGCACATTGCAAGCACTATGGGATTGATTCAAAACCCTCTGCGTATGTGCAAAGACCATAAAACTAAATGTCAATCAGTGGCATGCTGGAAAAGTGTTGCAATTTAGGAAACCACATTCTAGAAATTTTACTATTGGAGGGAACTTCCTTTAAAAAAATCGGTAAACCGCCAATGCGGTATGGACGGATGGCTTTTTCTCCCTAGGGTATGTGCAGATCTGGGGCGTGAATAATATGGTGTGTTACTGGTGTATGTATAGTCTATACTGATGCAAGAAAGAGGTGGAGACCAAAAAGTCCATAAGCAGTCGCCTCCATGGAAGGCACTTGAAGATAAAGTGGACTGTGGGACCCCAAACCTCAACAAAACTCCATATCGGAGCTTAGGCGGTCGCCAGAGGGTGTTGTGAATCAATACCCATGAGCATAGCAATTGTACCTATATAGGACTTACGAAACACTGTCAGGAAGTAGGATAAAAAGTGTTTCAAAAGTTTAAGTGTTCACAAACTTTTCTTAATCATGACAAAAAATTCCCTAATACAACACCTTTGGGGGCTAAAAATGAGTGTTAAAGTCAGTCGGTTTTATGTGTTAAGAATAGGATTTTATGTTGATCAATGACCCTATTGAGGTGAAATTTCCCAAAAAACTGGGCATTGTGGGATTGACTCAAAACACCCTCTGGGCGGTCTGGGAGGTCGCCTAGGAGCTTATTAAAGGCATAGGTCTAAACACCTAACTCATCTAGGAAAAAAAATACAAAACTTAAAAAAAAAAAAAACTATTTAGAAAAAAAAATTGACTTTTTGGGAATGTTGACCTTTTTTGACATTTCCACCCCCTGTCAGACCAGGGGAGCCCTGGGGGAATGGATTACATGGTTAGTGGGGCTTGTGCCCTCCCCTACAATATATCTATGTTTGGGTATCTAGCTCATCTGGAAAAAAGTTATGGCAAATGTTTCCGTTTTTGGTCCAACACACCACATACTTATACATACATACATAAACGTACTTACATACATACATCCAGGCATTGCCATTTCATAAGGCGGATTTTGCTACGCAATCCGTCAAAACGAAATACATCAACAATAGAAGGGAATTTGCAACTTTGAGGAAAATTTGGATTGTGTCCCAGGAAATTTGCATTTGTTTCTAGCCATGATAAGTGGTTACAATGACAATTCTGAAGAGCATCCAAATAAAAGTGCATGGTTTTCTCATGTTTGATGTGGCATGGAGCCTTGGTTTAGTTTAGAGAGCGACAGCCATTTCATTCTCATATATAGCATTTGAAACACTTAAAATAGACCTAAATGCATGGTAGTCCACTTCGAGAGTAACAACTTAAAAGCAGTTGATGCCAAACATTTAAGAATTTTTCCCAGGGTAGTCTATAAATCGGAGTGGCAACTCACTCTGTCAAGGTGAAAGTCAGTAGTATTGGAGAACATTTTGGCAGAGGTATTACAAATTATGCATGAGATGAAATTTCAACCAAGACCCTATTTGTCAAAGTTGGCAAGATTCTAAGGAAGTGAATCGCCTCAGTAATAGTCCTTAATTCTTTACTAAAAGTGGTTGGTTCGACCAGCTATGTTCTTTATTCAAGTAATCATGTTTGTAACCACGTTAGTAGGTACACAAGGACAATCCTTTCAAGGAGTATTTAGCATTTAAATCTCTGCAGCCAATAGCCCAAAATTGACTTTGACCCATAATTGTAAGAGGGTGTGTTTGTGCAGGACCAGGTTTAGCAAATATCAAATAGTGATAACTTTTTGGAAATGTGCTGCTCCTAGGCAATAATCCAAACCTTTTTGGCTAAAATGATGAATGAAACCAATGCAAAAAATTATGTTCTTTCAGAAGATATGGAACTTTATTTTGTCCAATATTCTCACGGTATTAAAAAAATCTCAGTGATCAAACAGATTGACAGCCACATCCATCAACCAATTTATTTACGTACAATCAGTTAAATTGAGATGGTTAAAGTTACTACCCTGCGAGTGGGAACATCTCAGGTCTTGGCTTTTAATTACTTTACTAATCGGACATAATTCTGCAGTGTATGTGTCGGTGTAAGGCTATCATATGCCAGCTGGTCTAGATGGCACTTGCTAGTCTCGTAATCTGACAAGACAATCCTGATGTCAGGTTGAATAGGGTCAAAGGGAAGCCATCTTGGGACTCTCACCTACATTCCACTGTAGGTTACCTACCACATCAGGAAATCCCACAAGTTTATTAGTAGTGATTTAATTACCTCCAAGGTTAAGCTCAACAACATAAGGGGCTGTCCTATTTGAAATCCATAAATAGAAGGGTCCATATTAAGAAGTATCCAATGAATGCATGAAGTAGCCCATATCTCTGTTTGGGCCGGAACTGAAGTATGCATGGCATCATTCCTATTAAAATGGTCACAGTTTAGTATTACAAATGTTTGTCTTGTAATGTAAACGTGCTTATGCTATGACATGTGTGGCGTAGAGTAGCATATATGATTATAAGGTGCTGGCCAAACAAGATTTTATACTTTAGGTAACAAATAGTTAAGGACTTGCGTTAGATAATTGATTCAAAATACATGTACACATAAGTAACCAGGTTTTTACGGTACATGAATGTTGTTTGAAACGCAAATAGTGTAGACTATGGGTTGTTTGGATCCAAGAAAACTGATAAGTCCTATATTACTATTGATATCCTTTCTCCTAATCTTAATCATATAACCATACTGCTCTTCTTCTTAGCATATCACAAGTCATTGGTATGGACTCGTGCGTGGTCGTCAGGATTTCATTTCAACTGTTGTTTTTCTTAAGCTGATCCAGGTCGCATGTAACCATGCTACGGACGCTCCTAACATGGCCCAAAATACCCATGGCCCAACATACTGCTAACATGGCCTAACATGGCCAAACATGGACGATAAAATACATACATAAATAACATACCTGCTAAATACATGAATATTCATTGGCTCATAGTCCTAGGTCATGACCCACATCTGACCCTTCATCTGAGCTTACAATCTGGCTGTCATCGTAGAATCACTGTAAATCCTTAGGGCAACCTTCAAGATCCCTGTTTAACACCACAAAAATAACAGGGAAATTAGTTAGAAACACATTAGTTTCAAAATCATTTAACTGAGGCCTGATTTCCTTCACAATGTTGACTGAAATATATGGATTTCCCTTGAGAATGGGAATGCCCCAAAATACCTTTTTAGCACCCCTAAAAGATAAAATGGTCTCGGAACCAGTGACCCCAGCACACCCTGTCGACCATGTCTTCCTTATACGTTTGGTAAGCCCACACGGACGCGCTTTCAGATCATGATGTGGGGCGGGCATGGAACGGGAAGTCACATTGGAAAGGAAATCAGGCCTCAGTTAAATGATTATGAAACATAATGTGTTTCTAACTAAATCATCACACTGAGCTGATTACCTTTACACCCATTGTTGATGAAAATATATGCATTAACCCCCGTTGACTGAATAAATTTCAATCAACGCCAGACTAGCACACTCAGGCGGAGGTTGGAGCATGATATCTCAGAGAAGTCAACAGAGTGCAGCCAAAGAGCGAGACCTACACTAAAAATAAAGAAAGAAAAATATGTTAAGGCCTAAAGGCATAACCATTAAAAAGCGGGGGACATAGATGTCACTGACAAACGGGAATATATGGGGGCTAGGAGTCACAGTCGGCACCGGATGGGAGACTATATGTATAGTGTAGATAGATTAGTGTTTGTTTCTGCAGGAGTGCCCTCACAACATTCTCTTGGGGAGTTTGTACGTTAGTAGTACACCGACGAAAACGTGAGGGAGCCCTCCACGACCATAGCTTCGCGATTTCGGCCAATACTGATTCGCGTGGTTGATAGGCCCATGACGACGTGATGTAACGAATGAATGGGCATCAGCGTGGGCAGCTCCTATCACTGCGGTGGAATCATTAAATTTACGCGCTAATCCATCTAGTCAAGCGTCGGCTTTCGACACGGACCCGTGGGGGGAAGAGTGTGTAAGAAACACGAGCGTTCGAGCCCCTGAGAGGACTACTGTTTTACGTTTAGTATACTCAAGGGCCCGAACATGACACCACAGGCGATCTTCCGCACCGAAGAGTGACATTCAATTCGGGGGTAAATCATTGTTGAGTGTTCGAGAATGAGTATGCACTCGTTTTCTTGGCCAGGAAAAATACGCCTAAAGAACAATTTGACCATGTCCCTAGAGAATTCTGACGCTGACATCGAGATATTCTTAATCTCCGAGCGATCGTCTCCCAGAGGCGAGACGAGAGCGACAGGAAAGATGTCTTAATGGTGACTGTGTTAGTGATGCTCAGCCATTGGGTCGAACGGGGGCTTCACTAATAGTCTAAGAAGGAGTTAAGGTCCCAAGGTGGGACCGCCTTCCTGGTCGGAGGTCGTGTATTAAAAATCCCCTCTAGAAGGAGACGATTCGAACATCGTCATTGAAGTTGATCCGGCGTGAAACATCTATGGATCGCTAGGATAGCGGACTTGTAGTTTCTACAAGTCGATGTTTCAAGTCCGCTATCAAAGCGATCAGTGGGAAAGTCAGCGATCTCGGCTACAGATGACCGAGGCGGAGACACCTATCGTCGCCCTACACCAGCGGAATTAGGGTCCGAGACGCTTAGAGTAGGCCCATGGGGGCGACGCCTCCTTCCAGCTGATATGAGCGAGGAAGCCCTCTGTGAAAAGCCAGAATCTCGGCATCGTTGCCGGATAATGACCACACAGTCAACGCTAGGTGCCCCAGCGGACAGACTGGCCGCTCCCTCCGTCCGGAAAGGTTATTAGATCGGACAGGATGGTAGACGTAGCGGCAGAGCCGCCAGACGATCCCACCATCCGGCCGAAAAACCAAAGGTGTTTCGGCCAAAAGTGAGCTATGAGGATGACACAGAACGCCTCCCGCCCAATTTTCGAAACTACACGATGTAGGATCGGTATTGGTGGGAAAGGTCATGACCCCACATCTGACCACTCATCTGGCTACATCTTGCGTCACTGGCAGAATCACTGTCATCTTTAGGGCAACCTTCAAGATCCTGTTAACACAAAAATAACAGGGAAATTAGTTAGAAACACATTATGTTTATAAATCATTAACTGAGGCATGATTTCCTTTCCAAGTGGCTGAAATTATTGCATTTTTTCCTTAGGCGAAGGATGAGAAGTGGAATGCCCCAAATTACCTATTTTGCACCCCCTTATAAAAGATAAAATGGTCTCGACCAATGACCCCAGGTCACACCCTTGTCGGCCATTGCCTCTTCCTTTAATTCCGTTTTGGCTCAAGCCCACACGACGCGCGTCGATCATGCTGTGGGGCGGGCCTGGAAGCGGGAAGTCCCAACATTGGAAAGGAAATCAGGCATCAGTTAAATGATTTATAAAAATAATGTGTTATAAATAATCATTCACACTGAGATGATTTCCTTTACACCAATGTGACTGAAATAGATGCCAGTAACCCCGTTGAAGAATAATTTCAATTCAAACAACCAGACTAGCACACTCAGTCGGTGGTGGAGCATGATATCTCAGAGGCAGTCAACAGAGTGCAGCCAAAGGCGAGGACCTACATAAAACTATAAAGAAAACATAGATTAAAGGCCCCTAAAGGCAATTAACATAAAAAAATCGGGGACATAGATGCTCACCAGACATACGGAATACTCCGAGGCGAGCGTCATAGTCGGCATCCGGATGGGAGACTTTATGTAGTGTAGATAGATTTAGTGTTGTTTCGGCAGGAGTGCCCTCGCAACGTTCTCTTGGGGAGTTTGTACGTTAGTAGTACACCGACGAAAACGTGAGGGAGCCCTCCACGACCATAGCTTCGCGATTTCGGCCAATACTGATTCGCGTGGTTGATAGGCCCATGACGACGTGATGTAACGAATGAATGGGCATCAGCGTGGGCAGCTCCTATCACTGCGGTGGAATCATTAAATTTACGCGCTAATCCATCTAGTCAAGCGTCGGCTTTCGACACGGACCCGTGGGGGGAAGAGTGTGTAAGAAACACGAGCGTTCGAGCCCCTGAGAGGACTACTGTTTTACGTTTAGTATACTCAAGGGCCCGAACATGACACCACAGGCGATCTTCCGCACCGAAGAGTGACATTCAATTCGGGGGTAAATCATTGTTGAGTGTTCGAGAATGAGTATGCACTCGTTTTCTTGGCCAGGAAAAATACGCCTAAAGAACAATTTGACCATGTCCCTAGAGAATTCTGACGCTGACATCGAGATATTCTTAATCTCCGAGCGATCGTCTCCCAGAGGCGAGACGAGAGCGACAGGAAAGATGTCTTAATGGTGACTGTGTTAGTGATGCTCAGCCATTGGGTCGAACGGGGGCTTCACTAATAGTCTAAGAAGGAGTTAAGGTCCCAAGGTGGGACCGCCTTCCTGGTCGGAGGTCGTGTATTAAAAATCCCCTCTAGAAGGAGACGATTCGAACATCGTCATTGAAGTTGATCCGGCGTGAAACATCTATGGATCGCTAGGATAGCGGACTTGTAGTTTCTACAAGTCGATGTTTCAAGTCCGCTATCAAAGCGATCAGTGGGAAAGTCAGCGATCTCGGCTACAGATGACCGAGGCGGAGACACCTATCGTCGCCCTACACCAGCGGAATTAGGGTCCGAGACGCTTAGAGTAGGCCCATGGGGGCGACGCCTCCTTCCAGCTGATATGAGCGAGGAAGCCCTCTGTGAAAAGCCAGAATCTCGGCATCGTTGCCGGATAATGACCACACAGTCAACGCTAGGTGCCCCAGCGGACAGACTGGCCGCTCCCTCCGTCCGGAAAGGTTATTAGATCGGACAGGATGGTAGACGTAGCGGCAGAGCCGCCAGACGATCCCACCATCCGGCCGAAAAACCAAAGGTGTTTCGGCCAAAAGTGAGCTATGAGGATGACACAGAACGCCTCCCGCCCAATTTCGAAACTACACGATGTAGGATCGGTATTGGTGGGAAAGGCCATAGGCCGTGGATACACCGTGTCCGTCCATCGCCCAGAGCATTGCTGCGTCCGCCCCGGGTCGTGAGTCGGGTTGGGCAGTACAGAGGGAGCTGGTGACTCTGGTTCGAGCCGAAAGGTCGATTCTGAGGACACATACAGTCTCTCGAAGATCTCCCGAACGACCTCTCGATCCGTACCATTCCGAGGCCGTCTTCCTGCCGCGTGACAGATCCGGCAAGAAGAAAAGTTGCGGCCCCCGGAATGTGTACTGCGGACATCGTGATGGTCCGGTCCGCAACACCACGCTTATGATTCGCATGGAGTCGAGGCACAGGGGCCGGGACCGAGTCCCGCCCTGTTGGTTGATGTTGTAGGCCACCACGTGGAGTTGTCCGTCTGGACTGGACACTGGAGTTGGTCACCCATCGCATCGAAGTGAGCTAGGGTACGTTTCCATGCCCACAAATCGAGGCGATTGACATGGGCCTGACTCGGTCCGGGACCACGTCCCGAGGCGCATAGGTCTAGGTTGAAACCCCCCAACCCGACTTCGACGCGTCTGTCGTGACAACAACATCGACAGGAAGCGCGGGGAAAAGAATTCCCAGAGTCAGGTTGGTGGCGGGGAGACCACCATGGCCAGGTGCTCCCGGATCTCCGCATTGACGGGGATCAGAGTCTGGGTTGCTGATCGGCCTGTAATGTCGTCCGAGGTGCAGTTGAAGCATCCTCATTTGTAGGCGACAATACGGGACAAGGTCGACGAGGCTGGCCATCAAGCATAGAAGCGAAGCAGCCAGTCTCGAGCGGGGGGGCCTGGGAAAGCAACGCCATGATGTCGCAGCTGACCCACGAAATCCACCCGCTCGGCGTCGGTTTCTTCTGCAATGCACGGAAGCAGTTAGTTTTTGCAGCCGTTGCACCCAGATAGATTAACTCAGGTCTGAGAGGGGGTTAGGCCGATTGTCGAGTTGACAATTAAAGCCCAACCTCTGCACCACCTGATGGTTCGATCGACCATCTCGGCCGTCGCCTGGGGCGACGGACCGTAGGTTTAGATTAGCCAGTCGTCCAGGTACTTGCAGAGGTTGACCCCCTGTCGCCTGAGGAAGGCGCCCACTTCCCGGGTCACGATCGTGAAGACCCTGGAGAGGTGGGATTAGTCCGAAGGGGAGGCACGTCAACTCGTACGATTGGCCCTGATTTGGAATTTGGAAGCCAGCGACGCCCGTTGATTTTGCGACGGGGCGTGAGGTAGGCGCTTTCAGATCCAAAGCGAAGCCCCAGTAGCTTCCCTTCAAAGGGACAGGCAGGATTGACGCGGAGAGTTCCATCCTGAACTTCTTGGGCCTGAGAAACTGATTCAGCGGCTTCCGCGTTCAGGATGGGACGCAATCCACGGGTCTTGGGAGCCCCAAGAAGAAGTCGACAAAACCCCTTCGGTTTGAAGGGGGTAGACAGGCGGAAAGGGCCACCCTTCGCCAAGAGGGCCGAGACTTCTGCCAGAAGAACTTGGTCCTTCGGCTCTCTCCCGGAGCGGGTTGGTTAGGTCTCGGCAGGAAGTCGATGGGGGTGTCGCGGTGAATTCTAATCGATACCCCCGCTCCACCACACTCAGCCACCCAAGGGCGGGAGAAATGGCTGGGCATTCCCGCACATAGAACTTAACGGCCGCCCACCGAAGGTGGTAAGGCTCCCTCCGGAAGGAGAACCCGCGGCCGCCTGCCATAGGACGAGGTCTTCCCCTTCCAGGCGCCTTGCTTTTGGAGGGGGCGAGCCTTCGCTTGCGCCCGGACTTCTGAGGAAGTAGCCGGCGGGGCTGCGGGTTCTTGGGTTGCTGAGGCGTAGTCGACTTCGCCTGCTTGGCGGCACGGCTGGAAGAAGAGGAGCGTGAGCGCTTCTTCTTAGCCGGAAGATCTCCCGGAGGAGAACTTCGCCTGAGCCTCCTTGAGCCCTGCTCCGACTCCACGCGTTCCGCTTAGGCGAGCAGTGACGTCACCGAACGAAAACCTCCGACAGAGGACGTTCCCGCCGACCTCTGGCTTGGTCTTAGAGACACCTCCGATGCAAGACGATCGGAGCTCAGGGTTACGCAGAGTGAAGAGGAGCGAACGAGCCAGAGACATGAAGCCTCCGTTTTGCCGAGTCACTAGCGAGGCTATGGACAGTCAAGACATCGGAGGCTTCCGAGGAGTAAACTCCACCCTCGCCCATTGAGTATCTGAGGTCGTGGGGGGAGGGACCATAGAGGAACGCAACTCCTAGCCTGATAACAGGAGGTCACCGCCAGGTCCAGGTTTGGTCCTCAACTGGTCATCCAGAAGGGGGAGAACGCAGTGGGAGCGGCCTTGCCCGTTGGCAACTTGGTGTTAGGTGGAGATCTATGGTCGGAGTCCTCAGGAAGGGACGTTGAAATCAACCTGCGGTAGTTTCAACGACTTGCGAAAGTTTCACCGGGGGGTCGAAGAGAGCTCCTGAGTGGTGACCCCCCGGAGCGGGGGGCTTCAAAGAAGATAAACGTCAGTAGGAAGCGTCAACGCCTGGACGCGTTCCGGAGGGAGGATAGGAAAAGCCCAGATTGAGCTGTCCCTCCTCGCACGCCGCGCAGGCGCGCAAGGCAGGCGAGACTCCTCAAGCCGCCCTGCGCAGAACATGAGGGGTGCACGCCGGAAGAGAATCCACCTCCTCCTGCTCCGAAGCTTGCCGAGGACGTCGACGGCTGAGAAGGAGTATCACCTAAGTGACTCACCTCCGAGCCCGAGTCCGCCCCGCCGGCGCCGTCCTCCGAAAATGGAAGTCTGCGGGGTGGTAGGAGGTCATGAGAGGACGGTTTGCGACCCGAACGAGCGGAGAGGGGAAGGTCGAAGGCCAGGCGACGCCACCTGGGCGGCGACATCAGGGCCTCCCGCAGGGACCCAGCCAACTGGCATAGGCTGGGCCGAAGGAGCCATAAGGTTCGAATGCACACCCAGCCGACCCCCCTGACGAGGGTAGAGGCCGAGGAGGCGTGGGGACGACACCCCCAAGTCACAGGCCACGTAAGCCGAAGGGTAGCGGACGGGTACACCGCCCTTGCCCCGCCCGGTACCCGGCTGTACGCCGCAGCTTGAGTGGATACCAGGAAAGGAGAGAGAACAAACTGCGGCAGCAGCGGCGCAAACTGCCCCGCGCTGAAAGGGGTCAGAACGATAGCCCCGACAGCACTGCGTGCCTGCTGCTGGGCAGCCCGAGGGGAGGCGCGGTGACTAAAGCCTGGCGGGGCTCCCGCGAGGGGAAGCCCGGTCGAAAGAACATACCAGACTGTCCCGCCTCAGCAGTCCAGCTCGACTAGGGTGTGGGTAGGCCCAGTACGGGGATGTATGCAGCGGAACATGAAAAAGGTGGCTGCGGCGGGTTACTGTGTCACGCAGGGGCAGGCCACGAAGGATGCCCGCAAGAACGCCAGAGGCAGGGGCACCCACCGGGGACCCCACCATAGGCGGACCCGCCGGCGGAGGACAGGTGCCGGAGAAAACCAGCACTAGTTACCGCCGCAGGCGTACCGCGTGTAAGAGGGCCTGGCCGACCTACCTAGTCGCTGGGGCATCTGCAGGAGGCCACCCAGCGGAGCACACTCGCTACGCAAACCCCGAAAGGGCCGGAGCGGCGTGCTGGCCCCAGCTGAGGATGGGCACCTGCATGACCTTAAGCTAAGGCTAGCCACGACGGGGTGCAGTGAACGTAGCCAACACCTGCGGCGTACCGCCATATGGATACCGAAGCAAAGCCCCAGGGTTTGCCGAAACATACCCCGAGGTAAGTATGGCCACCGTGGTCGGGGTCGAAGTGCCCGAAGACACCGGGACCGTAACCACGCTAGGTGTGGACAACTGCGACGATGGATTAGCCCGGGCGACCAAGGGTCACCTCACCACTCACCACTACCGGAGCGCCCACCGCGGCCAAAGCCACAAGGGGATTGGCAAGGCAGAGCCGCGCTCGCTGCACCAGAGCTAGCCCCTAGGGCTGAAAACAGGCGATCAGCGGCCGGTGGAGCGCTGAGGAGGCGGCCCGAAGCCGCCCCGTCAGCATGCCGAAGAAGTCGCCCGAAGCTACCCACCTTTGGGAGCAACCCAGAGCAGCAGCGTTGCCTTGGATGAACCACGGACCGGAGCCCGACTACCAACCCCCCTCCCCGTGTACAGCAACTCGCGCGGCGTACCATGCTCCAATGGTTGCCAATTTGAAACATCAGACCAGAAAGAGGAGCCCCCCCACCGGTTGGTGCGGGAAACATTGCCTGTGATCGCACAAAGAGGATGGGGATCCCACTCATGGAATGGATGCGGGGAGCGTACGGCAATTACTGCGCCATGACGGGGTGATCGTGAGTGCTAGATGGAATAGCGTGAGCAATAAAAACCGTGACAGAAAATAAACAAGGGCCGTGGAGTTTCCCGGTACCGCACGCCAGGACACAAAAACAAATCGGTACACTGAGGTCACCAAACGGTTTAAGGAAATTTTTTCAAAACACAGTTTTTAATATTATTTATTAAGTATACAAGCCCGCATATAATAACACTACACACACCAGGACCATATTAATTGTAGCAAGAAAGCCCGCTAACAAATAAAATAACGAACTCACACCTAGTCAAAGGCATCCAAAGCAGCAGCAACACGTGCGTCAATGCGGCCTTTGTTTACATTATTTCCGCGACACAGATCACATGACGCCATCGGCGGGCAAAAAAGGATACATCATAATAAGAGCTCTCCGACGGTTGTAACAAAGTCTCCGTTATTCCGTCCGATAGAGCCTTATAAATCCAGTATATAGTCAGTAATAGTAATATATCCAGATAGTATTGTTATAGTAGTAGGAGTATTCCGTTATGAGACGACAAAACAAACTCGTCCAAGTATCAAAAATCCAGTTAATTTTGGCTGCTTAATGACAGAGCTGCGGTAAACCGCGTCGTGGTTAAGGCTGCCAAAAAGGATTGAGGCGAAAGGAGTAATGGCGGACAGGGTGTGACCTGGGGTCCATGGTCGAGACCATTTTATCTTTAGGGGTGCTAAAATGATCTATAAATAGGTATTTTGGGGCATTCCATTCTCAGGAAGGTAAAGCATATATTTCAGTCAACATTGGTTTGTAAAGGAAATCGCTCAGTGTGATTGATTTAAGTCAGGAAAGTTCAGATTAAATGTCTCCCACATTACTCAAAGGCCTACATGTACACACACCTACACATGTGCATAAACAATCTCAGACCTGGTGACAGTGGTGGTGAAACAATTTTGGACAGGTCGTTGTTTAAGGCTGTGTAACATCTGAAATAATTAAAATTTTTAAGAGCTGGGAATATAAGGAACCAGCTGTAAATCTTAGCAGATATTTCCTCAAAACTATTGGCCAAAACACCGTTTGTAGACCACCAAATTTGTTCCTCCAGTATTGGTGGTAATCAGTGAAGCTGGGGGTGTTTTTTTTTTTTTTCGAGGTCTGATGTTCAAAGAAAACTCCTATGGATATCATTTGATAAATGCATTACAAAAGTATGGCACAGCTTATCTTAAAAGTGCTTGTTACGATTTTGCCTAATCATGTTCTGTACTTGGTATGAGAGCCTTACACTTACCCTGACCATCAAATACCGTGGGAACAAAAACTTGCGGTTTTGATTGCTGGATGCATAATGCATAGTGCAACGTTAACGCCCTATTCACTACTGTGTAATATTGATGGTTAGCCAATTAAACAGGTATTTTTTCTACTGTATCTTTAGAAAGAAATGGTATGAAAGTCTGAAATTTCAGGACGACCAATGAGAAAAAAGAAAAATACATAGTTCTTCATCTGATATCAAAATGATACTACTTCCGGTTAAATCAGGGGGTCCCAAACACGATCGGAACAAGTACCTATAAGGATTTCGAGGGTTGACAATCGAAGGACGTAAATCAGCACTGAAAGAAGTATTAAAGAATTTCTTTTAATTTCTGCGGTAATACTGTTTTGAAGAAAGATCGGGTTTTAATATTTCTACTAAGCACATCTATTCATTACTCAAAAAGTAAACATCTCATAAAGCACATATATGGTACCTGTAAGCAAACATATAAACTTAGTAAACAAAGAACAATAGTTAATTATGGAACAGCAGAATTAAAGAAAGTCTTTAATATTTCATTCAGTGCTGATAGGTCTTTTCTGATTGTCAACCTCGCTTTTTTTCGGACATCTTGGGGATGGTCTTGGGGGACTCCCTGATTTCGTTCACAAATAATGACAAAAAAAATGATGTTTTAATGGGTGAACCTCAATATTAAACAGTAGTGAATAGGGCGTTGTACTAGGCATTATCGCGTCTAGCATCAAACCGCAAGTTTGTTTCCCCACGGTACTTTGATGGCCAGTGTATACAAGTCTCAGGCTCTCGTATCAAGTAGACAAACATGGGGGGGGGGATTAAAAAATGACCAAGCACCCTCTAATAAAGTCTAGCTAATAAGAGTTATGTTTTAAAACTTACCGTGAATGATTGGTCAGTTACTGTTGCACAGCATTGTCAAGTCGGCAACCCCATACCAGTGAGAGGACAACGACAACAATTGAATTGTTGTGTGCTGGGGCGTCTCTGGTTTGCCACCGGGGGAGGGCGGTATTTGTGAATTGCTGATCGAGGGAACGGACATCAAACGATGACGGCACCTTGTTACCCTTGTAAAGGAAACCAAAAGCAATGAATGGTGTGGCTGATGGAAACTATTCCATGGATGTTAATATTCATTTTAAACTTGGAAAGCGGGAGGCAATCTTTAATGGTTGTAACATTTGAGACACAAACTTTAGAATATACTGCACATGAACTTTTAATACAGAGGCACCCAATTCCTTTCGATAGGTTACCTATTCATCCCAAACCCTATAATGGCCTTCGTTTTGAGGTGCAACGTTGGAAATTCTGTTCATCAGTCCACACTACTGAAAAAACTTGCCAACTTTTCACACCAAGCTGGAACCCATTCACAAATACATACACAGTCTTATTTCTCATTTAAAAAACAAATGAATAAAAGCAATGCATTTGGGCAAAGTCAGTCAAAGAAGTAGTCATTACATATTGTGTAATCCGCAGGTCAAGGAATACTTAACAATTACTAAAGTATTAAGAACTCTTTACTCAATAGCTATACCATGCTTGATAGTTATGTGCTAACAGGTTAAGAGTATAATTATCTACCTATACCATTGAGGGAATTAGGTGGACTAATTACCTATAGCATTCAATGAGCAATTTACACTATTTGTAATTATATTACCTCCATATATGGGCTAATACACAACGGCAGGTTAAAATACACCGTGAAGATATCGAGGATTATATGACATCCAAAATGACGCGGCCATCTGCCCAGGCCATGTAAAAACTGCCGAATTGGTAGATGAGATCAGAGAGTAAATGATTTTAATGAAATGGCATAGGAAAATTGTACGCAACTTGCCGACAAAAAATTGCAAGAAGTCGATTCCGGCGATCCGTTTTCGACTCCAACATCACTATATCAACACAAGAAAGGTGTGATTGTATTCTTCACAAGTTTTGACCCCTAAGTTACACAAAATGTTTTAAACCATGCATGCATGCCATGGCCTACACATCTGATACAGGCCTGGTGGTAGCCATACTGGCTTAGTAGAATGTCGAGTTACGGCGATCCGTTTTTGAACTCCAACAATCACTCCTCAACACAAGAAAGGTTGATTGGTAATTGTCAAAGTTTTGGACCCTAAGTTACACAAAATTGTTTAATTAAACAGCCAGGATGCCATGGCCTAAACATGATATAGCCTAGGCATGTACATCTGGCTTCTTAGATGAGAATGTTCTTTTAACCAACCAGAGGGCAATATCTATATATGCGGTATATAAAACAAATACTGACTGCTTTTTATCGGAGAATGGTTGAAACTATAGGGACCCTCGGTGATCTCGATATCACCTTGGGCATATAGTTTCAACCATGCCTCATAGCAGTCAATATTGTATACATAAACCTAAATTATAGAACTGTGTTTATAACCTTCCCGCTAGTTGTCTACAGACCTATAGGCATTGAGGAACTCTTTACAAGTATCAGGAAGCTACATCACTAAGGGTTACGTCTCCATTTGTCGTGAAACCTCATAGATCTAAACCTCCAAGTTGTATAGAAACTCAAGATAATCCGTAATCAAAAAACAGAAATATAGCACATATAACTATTTAATTGTTACTTTGGACTCATATTTGTTGTCATTAGCAGGGATAGATCAGTGTTCAACACTGCTTTCAATGATTCCCAGGATACAGGACAGCTTGTTACGTCCTACTTCTACTGATATGATGCAATTACATAAGCGTCTTGACTCACCATGCACATGAGACTGACGGCTCTTAACGTCCCCTCGGTCACCCTACTCTTACTAACACTGGTGCAATTACATGTACAGGTAGACTTTCCATATACAGGTATATGACTCCTCTTGTACAGGTATGACTCTATATACAAGTGAAGATGCCTTAACGTTCACTCTAAAGGTTAAGGTTCCACCACTACTCTTACTGACCACTGCTGCAATTACATGTACCATGATATGACTCTCAATGTACAAGAGACGATTGGCTGAACATCCCCTCTAAAAGGATAGGTACACATAGTCTTACTGACACGAATGCAATTAATGTATTAGGTATAGACTCCATGTACAGGGGGACGACAGTTACGTCCATTCTAACGATAAAGTACATCCTAATTCTTACTGACACTTACTATGTATTACATGGGCAATCCGGGACTATCCATACACTCGGGACCAATAGCTGAACATCCTCTCAAATGGTGGATTTTATGTACTGTCAGGTATTTAGACAAGTTCCAGTGAACCAACAGGGAGAGCAAATTTCCAGGTTTAAACAATAGTCCTTATACAAATTACTCAATACCTTTATTACCTAAATCCTGGCAAGTGGCCCCGCCCCTGGGATGAACCCAAGGACCTTCAGCAAAGGCAAAACATGAGCCACGTGCTACCATTCTCCCGCAATCAATTCTATAACTTATAAGGGCTTCACAATAAGACAAATCAAATTTTTCGTTTTACTGAGTATCAATTCCATTTCAGTCACTCCAACAAACAGAATAACTGTCCCTCTTGCAACATTGGCCGAAGGTGAGAAGAGACAAAACACTTCTTCCTGATATGTACATACCTTTTGTCCTTTAGAAGCAAGGATGTGTGCTATAGTCCACCATATGGTCGTGGCATTTGAGTAGATCAGCTGACACCATTTGTTGTCTGATTGGATAGTATATTGTCTATATCGGTGAATGGAGGTTGATTGGTTTCATCGGCTGGTGTATGCGAAAGTAAAACTTGAGGCACTTGAATTGGGTTGTGTCGGGACAGCAGCAGTGAAGTGCGACTCCAGCACAGTATGAGAGCAAAGTAAATATTTAGTGATATTATTTCAGCTTTAGACATGTTGATTGAGTATAAAATGATCTTGCACAGCTTGCAATTAAAGTTAAACATTAAGAAGTTGTAAACTATGGATGGATGCATATCATGCAATATCAATGATGCTGTCTTGGGCAGATGCTCTTGAAAAACAAACCTCACCAAACACAGAATATGTAATCACTTGATATTAGTTAAGTAGTAACTTCTTATCATCTACCCCTATTATGACTGCTGTCTTGGTCGTTTTTCTCACTCCTAATTGAACACTCAAGTGCCATTAAGGTGCAGTAGTTACATTGCTAGACACTCATGGTCATTACCAATGGAAGATATATCTAAGTAACCAAATAATAGAGTTCACTTGATGTTGCTACTGATACGAATGGTCACTTTAAAAAGATGTGAGATGGATCAGCCAATGCAGTAACGCCACAGGACGTGAGAGGTTTTTTTTATGTCTTTGCGTGTGATGTGTGAATATGGAAGTGCAATCTCATTGGTTAGCCAAACACTGACATGACTTTGCAAATCTGATTGGCCGACGTCTCCAATACATTTTGGACCAAATTCCATGTGTAAGTGAAATGAAATGCAGAAATCTCCCTCATAAGAAAGGACACGCCTTGCTAAAAACACTCTCTATTCCATTTCCCTACGTGGAGGCCTGTGGAGTCACACAGCAAGCATCATTGCGAACTTTACAAGGTACGGCATTAAGGTGGTTTGTATAAAAATATGGTGAGGGGGGAGGTTATGACATCACTGAACAGAGAGGTCAAGAAATAGAATAAAGGTAAACATGTATTGTCACTTGAACATAACGAAAATAAACAGATTTGATCGATCCACTGCACAACTTACTTCAAAAAGGATAATCAGCAATTTTGTAATCAAACACAAAAAATGATTCAAAATTCATATTTGGTATTGGTTACTGGCAGGGATTGCTAATAGGGTTGGGCATAAAATGGATATTTTTTTTAATTTCATTTCAAAACGAGGTGGATTCTTAGGCTTTTGGGTGCCTAAAAACAAATCAGGAAAGCCATTTTTGGCTGAAGATGAATTTGTAGGTCGGTAAAAGACTTTTAAATTTTGTACATGAATAAATAGGATATTTTCCTATTTCAGAAAACCAAAAAAAAAAACCGACTATTTGTAGTGATTTGCTCGAAAGTCCTCAAAAAGGTGATTTATAATAACAGCTAACACTTTTCAAGAAAAATTAAACAAAGTCATTCCCAATGGCAGGAAAACTATTTTACAAACTGCTTACCAAATTGAGGCAAGGCAAATACACAGAATAACCAAAAACAGACCCAGATTCTTATGGGTACTGGATTGTTGAAAGGACAGTGGATTGTTGTCACGTTCAAGCCTTTATACATGTCAATACCTGCCAATTGTACTGGAGTGTTTTCAACTAGCAAGTGATGATATTATGAACCTAACACACGGACTATTTGAAAGAAAACTTGGACGATGTGCGTGAAGGGCATTGTATTGTTGTAAGTCAAGCCTTGCTTACAAACAGTTACATAAAATTGCCCGTGTGTTCATTCCAACGGTGATGCTATTATTAACAGACAAAAGACAGGAGAAGGCAACTTCTTGGGAAAGGTAAGAGGTGGCTTTTAGTGGTATCTATGATAATCAGACATTAGTGAAAAAGTGATTGCAGTGCTTAGGTGGATTCTACTCCATCTGCAAGGTGTAAGAACATTTTCTTATTTTAGGCAATCGTAAACTGATTACTTTGGAAAAAGGTTTGTGTTGTTATTTAGGGAAGCATATACTAGGCTTATGTGCTAGAATATTAAATGTCAGGTTTGTTTGTGTCAGATTTGGCAAGTGCATATTAACACCAAATTCCAATTTTGACTCATGTACAAAACTTAAAAGTCATTTACCAACCTAAAAAATTCCTCTTAGGCGAAAAAAAAAGCTTCCCGGATTTGTTTTCAGCACAAATAAAAAAAATAAAAAAAATAAAATCATTTTGAAAAAAAAAAAGATCGTCACTTGCCCACCCCTTAGTGCTAACATTAACTTCAAGTGGGGCGGCTTGTTGAAATCACAGTATATTAAAAGACAAGGCAAGTATATTTATTCCGGCTCTCTACAATTTCTATACATGCGAATTAAAATTCTGACTTGGCGATCATAAAGCCTTTCCCTGTAAATATCCCAGATTTTTAAGCGTGATATTGTCCACCATGAACCTTTACAGTTTGACCTCAAACACAAACATTATTAATCTAATTTATTCTGTACTGGTGTAAACCATAATCAGCTGTTTTGAGTAGATTTGAGATCGCGTGTATGTCTATTTGCGTGAGACGGTATAACTTCCTCAAATACTTCCATTTTCTCACCATTTGGTGATTGTTTTCCTACACTGAAGTAGTTATATATGGAATTGTACACACTTATATCTATCTCAGCAGCCGCAGCTGTGATGCGTTCACCACATAGGGCCAAATGCCCCCGCCCGTCACAAAGCTGGGGACGCCAGACAGAGTCGCCAGACGCCTAAAGCAACCACACCCAATGCAGCCAAAAGGGAGACGATCCTCACCTGAGCACAACCCCCAACACGCAACGTCTGAGACAAACCTGGACCACTCGCAATATGACAGCAACCAACAAATCGCGCTTGGTGCGACAGAGGACGAAACTGGAGGGACATCTCCACACACCTGTGCCCCGTTCTCATGCCCACGCCAGGATGCCGATTTTTACCTGTAATTGTGTATTTTCACATTTTTGTATTCTCTCGCATTATATCACTGATCATCCCTTTAAAGATAAACCAGAATTAACATAACTATGCTTTCCATTCAACTGATTATGTTCTTTTCTAGTTCCTATAAAATGGTGTATCATGCACATCACACAATTTGAAATTCAGCCCTTTTCTACACATGGGGACTTTGAATTTTAGTCCAGTATCAATCAATCTTGGTAACCCAAAGTGACACAAGGTTTCATTTCAACACACAACTGACCTATGTTACACCACTCACGACTCTTCTCAAAATGCTTTATTTCATGAGGCAGCTATGCTTGTTGCCACCATCTCATTGCCTCCCAACATCATATTGTTATATAAGCTGGCATTTAATCTAGATGTTACTGACATACTGCATGTGAATCAATACTGGTATTATTGGTGTACTGCTCCTACACTTAGCTCTGTAGGCTATTTACAGTGGCTATTCAGAGCTCTGTCAGGGATATGAAATACATGTCAGGACTTCTCTATATTAGGCATGCCACACTGCAGAAACATATGCCAATCCGAAAACGAAAACATAACCAAACTGAAACACACACACACATATGTACATTACATACGGACATGCGCGCTATCGCAAAATCCCCTACTGCTTTTCAAGCCAGGGGGATAATAAAAAGGTCTACATTATTCTTATGAATGTAGACAACCTTATTGTAACAATTTCTTATTGCTCCATGGTCCAGTAATATTCTCACGCATTCAGCATGGCCGTAAGAAGCAGCTAAATGAAGAGGTGTCCATCCCATGACATCTGATACATTGGGATTGGCCCTCTACAAGTAATGAGTAAAAAACATCCTGAAAGAGAGAGTGGGAAGTACAAGTTATGAAAGAAAGGTGCTTTTTAAGTTCATTTTATTCAATAATATTAAAAAAAACAAAAAAACTAAAATAATAAATGTTTATCCTTAACTTCTTGTCCTTCTTGTTGGCTTTGTCTTGCTCCCCCTTTGTTTTGTGTATTTTGTGGGATGTTCTTGATTTGAAGTTTTTTCTTTGTTTCATAGCTTTGCATAATTATAATAGAGTGTACGGCAAACTGCACCCCCACGCCTTGCGTTTAGGCAATACCTTGTCAACATTATTAGAGCAGTAATATAACCATAACATCCTTACTGTCCTATTTTAAATAATTTTCCCTAGTATTATCCGTTATATTCTCTCTTTTGAAATTACACTTATAACCTGTATTATAATCATCTTTACTTGTATCAAAATCATTTTTTTCAACAATTTGTAACAATTAATTATCACTCTAGGGGCATTATTTACATATTATTTTTTTTCCTCATCTATTGTTTTTGCTGTATTTAAAGGTGAACAAATAAGAATTGATTGATGATTTATTGATTGATTAATAGTGATGGTATACAAAGCAGTGGTCTGAGGCATAGACGATTGCACAATCCCCATAATGCCTCTCGTATTGTGCCCGCATTTTTCCATCCAGTAACTTGTACCAGAGTTCAATGTTTACATAAAATTCTGTTGGTCGTTCACGTCGCCGGACAGTGCTTAAAACTACAATACAAAGTACCTTTTCATGCGAAGTAATCTTACAGAATATAAAGCAATATCAAAGGAAACAAAATACAACCGAGCACTGATGATGAAATTTACGACAAAAGATGGTATTTTTTATCGTAACCGTGCCCTTCTTGTCACCTGCGCGGATTATTACAACACTATGTTGCAACGTCACGATAGGTAAATTTTTTAGTATACAGTTTACGCTCTTACCGTATGTTTTTTTTTAGAGCTGACTTGGCCTGGTTAAGTTCCCAGATGGAATGGGCACAAAACAAGATGCATTATGGGGATCGCGCAAATCGTTAGTTACAATCAATGCTCTTGTTTCCCGGATCCTGTTGATGGTAAATCATCACTATTCCCTATATCATGGCCCGGGAAATAATGAAATTCGTCATTCCTAGATGCCAGCAGTTGTTAGATATATGTTGTACGGATGTAACATTGTCTCTCTCTCGTCAAGACAGCATATCATTCAACGTGTCAGGGAGTAGATGCATAGTGCAATCCTGAAATCCTGTGGGAGTATAACCCATGATATAAAACATGCCCTATATCAACCTATTTAACATCCCCTACTAAGTCCCCAGGTCGGGGGTTCGCATAGGCAGCTGCGTATACGATTACATTGGGTTTCACACATTTTTTTGCTAATTATTACAATCGTATCGCATGAATGCGACATAATGATTAAATTTTCATATTGGACCGCATTCAATACACTGGACGAAATTTGCGGTCATACGTACAAAATATGCTAGTAATACTCAATAAATTGTAATGTCCTAATCATGTGACCCTGGCCTAAATTATTTATCTTGATTTGTATACTGCATAATGGTTCTGGGTGTTCATCAGATTAGAACACATTTTCCCTTCCCTGTTTGGAACTAAATACAACACCACAGAGCAGATCTAAGCCGACGGTAATAAATATGGCAATTCTGAGTTAAAGGTGCAACGATCAGATTCACATATCAGGTGTCCTCTAAAAAAAACCTCAAAAGTACCTATTTTTTTGCCCTGATGTACAGCTTTTCCATCAAAATATCGCCCATCTGAAAAGGATTAAGCTGAAAATGTTTCTTTGGTACAAAGTTGTGAAATCTCTAATTGTCGTATAGGAGCAAATCGAAATTCAGCCCATGTTTTATATTGAAATATAGCACTCAAAATCACTTTTTTTCTCTCTTTTAAGACATTTTATACCCAACTACAAGGTAAGAAATCTATTGAGTGTCTACTCTTATAAATTTCTATCATGACACAATACTTGGTGGCCTCAAAATCTCTCGTTGCACCTTTAAAGGAATTGACCTTGTTTTCAAATTAAAACCCAGACCTACTGCAAAAATCAATGTTCATATTGTATCCTTGAAATGAATTAAAAACTGCCAATTTTTATATCATCTTCACAAACTTCTTACCCTTCTTGTCCCTCGTAGCAGCTCCATGAACACAAGTAAATCCATCGGTACTTTTGGGCGTCATAGTCGCCTCCTAATCTATAATAAATCCTAAACAATCTGGCAAGGAGAAAAGAGGGAAACAATAAAGAACTATCGATAATATCAAATACAAAAAGCTAGTGACAGCTATCCACTACAAAGACTAGACAGAAATACTCCATGGACAATAGTTACACAGAACAGACCCTTTTAAATGGGCACCACCAGTTCCTCTCTCACCCACCTTTCACACCATCGACCTGTATTTTATGTATCATTAGAAACCTTGCATTTTTCTCATTTCATCGCAAATATTTGGAATGAATTCTCCTCCCATTTTGAATGCTACAATTAAAATTTTTTGTTTTAGGTTAAAGGAATAGATTTTGTAATTGTTCTCTATGGGTACTTTTTAACACACACGATTACAGCTCACATTAAAATGGTTTTATTCGGATTCAATGAATTTTGAATTAGTATGTTGGTGATGTCCTTCCTACAAACAGAGAAAATATATTTTGTTATCAGGTGGAGCACCTCTAAAAACTTAGACATTGAAGCATTGTGAGACTGATTGATCAATACATAATATTGGCAAGAAAACTAATGATAACAACACTCGTGGTCCTTACTGTAGTTAACCTCTTTACAAAGCATGAAAAATGGCAACTTTAGGTAATTATTTTGAGATGTTAAGTTTCACATATTTGTGGCTCGTTCATCCATTACTTGGACCATTTTGGGGGCAAACTGTTTCTCTTTGAGCACCAAAATGCCTTAAAAAGCACTACAGCATCCCATTCACCATTTAAAAACTTTGTAAACACGTACGGGTCACCAATGCTAAACGTCATAAATTGCTATAGCCATGATGGACATCATGCCCACTCCATAGTCTGTAGACACTTCATGCCATTTGTCTATCTACTAGGTTAAAGGAGGCCTTTGCTAGCCTCGCAGGCTTCGGACATGGTAGTCCTGCGAGATGGGTATTGATGTTCCTTATGCTGTATCCTTATATTGCAAAACAACTCGGCTCTCTGCCTTGGGAGTTATGTTCTTGGCTTTTACGACACTGGGGTACTCCAGTTTGATTTGTATGACATGGGAGTCTGGAATTGATTATTAATCTAATAAATTGAATTTTTTTTAATAACAACCTCCATTTAGAATTTGGCTTGATTACCACAAATTTTGACATTACAAAAATTCCTAAGCTTTTATTCAGCAGATATATACAATTTTTGGCTTCATTTGTCAAACATTGGACAATTTTCCAACATTTTTTTTGGTATCATTTTGAAAAACACCCTTTTTGACAAACAACCGACAAAGAAAATAGTCACCAAAACTGAAATCTGCATTCAACAAATTTGGGCATAATATTTAGAAGCAAATTACATTTTAAGAAATTTTTGAATCAAATCTGGAAAAAAAACATTTGTGTACTTAAAGTATAGTGTCATTGTACTATATTATTCCATGCCATTTCCTTCATTGTCCCTTTTGCAACTCTAAAACTTTTAAAACATACTGATTGAAAATCAATGACAATGAGAGTCCTACCTCATAATTTTTTCTTGAACTTTGCACAGTCAAAACTTGTTACTACTCTAACTTAAAACCTAACTGCAGACTTTCATCTTTTGTGTCATATCTAGTACTTGCTTCACTGTAGATTTCTAATTAAGTCGTAATTACCGCACAAAATAGAGTATTAATACTAAAATTTTTGATTCAGTATGCAAATGCCAATTCTCACAATATAGATGGATCAAATGACACTGACATCAGGGTCAAGTTTGAATTCCATCACAAAATTCTACCGCCGCGGGTGCACTAACATCCAAACCCGTGCCGACGCCACACCGCGCACAGCAGACGTCATTAATTGTAGCCCTTATTTAAGCATGTAATACCACATCTAACAAATTATTATCATTATACTCAACTGGCACAAGTAAATTTGTCACGATCAATGCCCTTCAACCTGCAAATGCGAAAGGGGAAATATTGGGGGATTATGTATTTCCGGAGGATAGGAAAAATATAGGGTAGCAACAGAACTAGTCCTTAATTAAGAGTATGAAGCCCTTCAGGGTTAGGTGGGCCGATTAGCTTTTTACTGATGTACCAGGTAGATTTGCAGGCATTGTAATTTTGTACACACGATTTATAGCCAACTATGACAAAAACGTTCCCTACTTCCTACTATTCCTCTACTATTGCCACCATGCCTAGGACAAGTTTCTTGGGGAGCCAAAAGCTTGAGGAGCCAATCTTTATGTTAAATGTCTACACCATATGCATGCTATCGAGGATTAACAGATTTCAGTCTGTAATAATCCTGTAAGCTCTAAAGGTACATTTACCTTTTGGATGCTAGTTATTTCTTATTACAAGTTTATCACACCCGATGAGTGAATGTTTTCAAGGCAGAATTAATGAGTTCAAGTTTGCTTCAGTGGGTCCATTATCAATTTCAGCATAATAATGTCAAGCTTTTGTCCATTGCCAAAGCTGTATAGTTGGTCTTGGACATTGAAAGTCACTTTTGGGATACCATGCTTTTAAATTGAACTTTTTTTTCCTTAAATATTTCTGCGCAAAGAAAAAAAACAGTTTCTTAAGAATACTTGCATGCCCTCTGGTTTTGAAACCAATATGCATTTCAGTGTGCTATCTAAGCATACTAATGTCCTGAATATTTTCCCAATTTTAGCCTTCTTTTAATTCCCAGCCTCAATAAACAGCCCAATCACATATAAGTTACAGTGCTACTTCTGAAGCTAAAATTGAGCTTCTTAAATTCTGCTAGTTTTATATCTCTTCTCTCCCACCTAGACACCTGCAGTACCCCACGCTAAGCATGCAAAAAGGGTTTCCTTCCCCTAAATATGTTTCGCTCAGTGCGTAATTGTGATGTAGGGGTGGGGAAAAATTTCAGGCAATACATTTATCATTTTTCATGATCATCTTCTCCATTCCATTTCATCATCAGGCATGGGTGGCAGCGACCCTTTTGCATTGCCCCTTCCATTGCCGAATGCGATTAAGAGTATGAACCCAGACTATGCTTAATGCCCCTCGTTTTTTCTCAGCCCATCCCCCACCACCACTCCTACGTAACTGCACGTGTGCATCCCAGTAATTCCACGCTCTATCATGTTTGGTTTGTCAATTTTTGTGTTTGTTCTTATTAGTTCTTATTAAATGCATCTTGCAGGACAATTATTCACTCTACATACTGCTTCTACCACTCATATGTGACTGGGGCGTACAGGTCGTCTAAAGAGATGGCTTGCACAATAAATCACCCTTGCATTTATGGCCTCCCTACGCGCTTACAATCCTTTGCAAATTATCCATCATATTATTTCCTCTATTTCAGTCATCTTTGTAGTTGTCTTTGCTGATTACACATACAGAAATCGTCTCTCTCGAAGCTCCTATAAATTCCCCAATTAGCATACCATTTAATACAAGTATCTCGATATTTGATTTTCGAAAAAAAATTCTTCCATGAGCTATGGATCTGATGTACCCTTAAAAGGTGCCCAGGTGCCCTGTCCAATTACAACTAATTTTTCTGTGGTTCATAGGAGAGGCAATAACAAACATAAACCCTCGTTTCATTGCATGTATTCAATAGCCATAGTAAGGTACAAAATTTCCCAGTAACCCTAAAAACCATATTAATGTTCAAATATCATAATGGCATAGAGTTCAAAACCAAACTTTTTTTGCTGATGCAATGAGAAGAATACATGCGTTCCAATGATACCAAACTCTCAGGTTTGATGAAGTGAGGTGGGGTCAAAGCTGAGAATCGAGTGATATCCCTTTAAAAGATGGAAAGAAAACTATTCAAACATAACAAAATGAACCCAAACTTCAAGCAATGCTTCTGAAAACTATGTGGAAGTTTAAAATGTTTGTAATTTCCCAGAATAAACCTTTTTTCACGGATGAACCAGTGTTCTGATGGACGAATCTCTAATTTGAACCACACTCACCCTTTAACGCTCACACTCCCACTGAAATGAAGGGTATTACAAGCCACAATATTGTAGGGATGCAAAGTCTCATCTAATTTCCTTGCATTTGTGTGCTTTGGGAATTAAGATGGATGCAAAATATACCACTCAAAATGCATGTTTCTTGTGTATCTGCTATTTGTTAAGTGTAATGGTACAGGAACACACAACTTTTTTGAGTAGTAAGTGCTGCGTAAAAAAAAATGTACTATGTCTTGCAATAGCTTTTCTGATAGGTACACACAATAATCCTTACCTAATTGACCAGTTTCAGCAGCAACATGTACAGGTGTAGAGCCATCGTTTTCCAGTGAGTTGGGGCTGTATTGCTCTTCTATTAATCTACATATGGTGGCCGTGTCCCCCTGCCTGGCCGCCTGGTGAAGGGGGGAGTCAGAGACCGTGGCAGAGGGGGCCGGAAGCCGTGCTATACTAGTGGTGCCACCTGGGTAAGAAGAAGGAGTTGGAAGGCTAAGTAGAAAGCATGTATCATAATTATAGCGAGTGCACTCAGGGCCGTACACAGGATTTATTTTGGGGGGTGCAGGACTTCAAAAAAGTTGACCTAACCACCCTAAAATGGTCCTTTTTTAAAACTTTTTGAACATCTCATTACCAAAATGTAGACTTTCTTGTAAACAATTTTCTAAATTTTGGGCCTTTTTGTCAAAAAAAATCAGCAAAAGTGGACCTTTTGCCCCTTTTGTGGAATTTATGGGGTTGGTTAAATAAGGAGAGTGGATACTTTTCAACTTTGGTTAAATTAGAATTAAAACCTGGAAAATAACAACTTTGGGTACTGAAACCACATTCTATATTTAGAGCCAAAATTAGACAAACAATTCCATGTTCTATGTAATCTGTCAATCGTGACACAAGATGCTCTGTGATTAGATGTGTAGTTACGATCTGCTTATGAGCAAAAATGTCCTGCACAGAGCTACATTAATCACTGCACATCCTATATTGATGACAAATTATGTAAAAATTCCAATTGTTTCACTAATTCTGTCTTCCCTGATTACATAAAACTTGAAACTATCCTCTTGGTCTCAGAAATGGTTGTCCTCATCTGCTATCTTGTTTGCAGACCTATTAGAGAATACTGGCTTAAATTTCAAGACCACTCCAGAGACATGATATAAACGAATGCACATATGAAGCACATGTAATTATGTATGGAAAAGATATTAGCTATTATCATAACTTGTTAATGATTATGTTAACATCTGTCACATACATTTGCATAGCACTCGAGAAGCCACTAACACATTGAATAACTATAGAATATAAATCATATTGCAAGTGTTATTATTAACAACACAAAATGGAATGATATGATGAATTAAAAGGTATTAGCATTATGAAATGTATGGTTTATGTAATTAGTCAGTACTAGTAAAGCTGGTTTGTAATCCAAGCATGTTACATGGTCTGTGTGACAGGACATAATGTAATATACTCAAGACACTTTGATCCTTTTCGGGGCTTAATTTATTTGGTAGACTGTTAAGTGTCATCCATAATGATCAGACAACATCTTAAAGGAAAACCATGGCAAGAAACCTTAGATCCAGTCTAAGACATTCAACCCAGGATTGATTCTTGCGGACAGATTGGGTCACTCACAATTTGATGAGAAACAATACAGGGAATTTCTTAAATGCAGGGAGAGGATTCCTTGGGCAATGGTTCTGGATGGACATACTCAAATGAACGTTTTATATTTCGAGCTCTTTCTTCAGCCCACAATTCTCAAACCTAACTTTACTGAAGACTAAGAAACTTCAAATGGGAATCATCCCTTGACTCTAGGTTCCTCTCTTTCCCATCCCCTTTCCCTCTTTCCTACTACCACTTTTGTCAGGATTTTGCTTCAAGTCGGAGAAAGAAGGATTAAAGCAATCTTTAATTTCTAGAGAAATACGACAGAATAAAATATTCTGATTTTGTTCTTAAATGGAAGATTGTGCCGTAATAATGCAATTGTCATAAACCTTGAATGAAACAAAGGCTTATCAATCCAAAATTACTTTTACCTGTATAAATGAGAAAATTACGATTGTGAATCTCTGACTTTTATTATAAAACTTGTTATTTCATGGTGGTTGGGCATGTATATTGTTTACAGCTAAACTACTTTCAGAGAGTTTTTAGTTCATTAGCCCTATCACTGTTCTTGTTTCTAGCCTCAAAAGGATAAAAAAGTTATGAATGTAAACAAAAAATTTTAAAAAAAATCATCTTACCTATACAGGCCACCACACCTACCGAGAGGACGGAAGGGGTAAAGGGGGAGAACTAAAACAATTGCACATCTTTGTTGGGATTCGAACCCAGGACATCCAGCGCACCAGTCCCATGAGCAGGGATTGCAAGCCACAAGAGATATCCTGGCCCGTCCGTGATTTCGTGCCAATATGCCTGTTCCTACGATGACGTCATCACATCTTTTGGGACTTTTCTAGCCTTGTTTTAGTGAATTTTTGATCATGATAGGGTTATAAACAAATCCGATACTACCATGCAAATTCGAGGGTTATTGTCATTTGAAATACGGTATTACTCCTTACAAATTACAACCCTAAGATATGGTTAGGAATAAGGTAAATGTTTAAGAACAGGAATAGGGATGGGCTTATTAGGAATGAGAAATTGCCCTGTCATGGTACTGGATAAATAATTAGTTAAGCCTATGAAATATTAAAATATAAAAATAGTCGGGACACTTTTCGATGACTTACATTCAACTCGCTTCCAAACAAGCAGTCTGCTTTTTGACAGCAAACATTCCTAACCATCTGTTCAGAATTCAAACCTAATTTGGTGGATTTACTCACCTTTCAAATCTAATTTTGAGGGTTTTCAAACACACGACTGCAGTAAGTGGATCACTTTGTTAAATTCCACTACATATAAGTGCATCACAGCTCTCAATTGGATTTGGCAGACATTCAAAGCTTGAATGTGAGCTTAGGTGACTATTTTGGCATCAAAGATTCGTATCGACCCCCCCCTTTAGTGCATTTAACATTTGACATGAACCACTACACATTACCTGGGTTCAAACATACCCTGTTTCTTGCAGCACATTCCTTTGACCATCACACAGCAAGTTCATGATAACACATGAATGATAGGGTTCTCTTTGTATTTCTTGATAAATTCAGTGACATTCCGTCGAAGCATTTCTCCTCTGGGTCCTCCCGACCCAGTTTAGTCATTTGCGCATGTTCGGAATTTGTATTTTTGCCGCATTTTCAAGTTCCACAATCTTTTTTAATCGGAGCCCTCCCTGCTCTCTGATGACATGACTGTCTGGAATGGTGACATTCCTATGAAATCTTTTCTTATCATCACCGTAGCATCATTTGACTAAGGCTGTTTCCTAGCCTTGAGGCCAAATTTCAAAAAGATTGGTCTCAAACTAATGATAAATGACACATAAATATTGAGTGTTTACATATTGTGAGATATTAATTATATGGTGACAAAGGCAGTACTATCTTATTGTTCAGGGCATTTCTTTTGGGATATTTTGTCTCTCCTACAATAACTTCAAAGTGAAGAGCAGTCAGAATACACTGCTGCCTGCACTTGGAGGGGAAGTCCTAACATGGAATCAATGGTTTGGAATTAATTTGTCTAGCCCTCTGAAGAAGGATTTTTGCCAAGTATAACCTCCTTATACCATCTGTTTTGGGCCTCTTACAAAAGGTTGAGTGTTAGCTGAAAGTTGTATCATTTAGTGGATAGGGATTTTGCAATTCAAGTCATACCCTGTATGCTTATTATCCTAACAAACACATTTTCCTTGTAAACATTTTGGCAAGGTTGTTAACTTTTAACTTTTAATGAACTAAGACAACCCTGTGAGTGGCTTATCTGTAACTGGTAGTGTGTGGCTGTACAGGTAAGAATGATTTTTTTTTTACAATTTTTTGTTTACATTTCATAACTTTTATTACGTTTGAGGTTTAGTGGTTGGTGTAGAGATTGCGGTTTAGTCTTTTTAATGCAATCTTGAGGCAAATTTTACAAATACTTATTCCTCTAGAAATGAGAGACTATTGCTTTATCAATAGCCGCTTTGAGGCAAACCCCAACTGTAAAGGTGGTGTTATGGCTAAAACTATCCACTACAGGCAACATGAAGGTCTCTATTAGTCATTCTAATGCAAATGGTAGAGTTCCACCCCACCCCACCACACTCCACAGGTAGGATTTTGGTGAAATTTGTCCTCCATTATGATAAGTCTTCTCTATGATCCAATGGAAACTGTGAGATTCTGTGGTTTACTACCTTTCTAAATTCATCATATCAATCCAAATCCATAACACAAAACGAATGGTAAAGGAATGAACAGTGACCAACGAAAAATAGAGTGTGAATGATATCAAAGAAGTCACACATACCCAGTATTAAACTCACTGTGGCACATTGGAAAGAAAAGTTGTTATTTATGTGATATCAACTTGAAATAACCAACACCAATGCTGCATACAAAACGTTCATCACAACCAAATCTTACAAACAACCAATTTCATTCCCTGCACATTTTACAAAACAACCCAGCGTTTTTCATCATATTCACAGTCAACAATCAAAAACACTAATACGACAACCCTGCTGCTATTTACAGATCAGTCATAAAAAAATATAATAATTTGTGTTTTTATGTCATTTTTATGTAGTGCAATAACAGATCACTGCACTTTACAATTTATTCCACTGCCACTATAAAAAATCATCTGATAATTTTTGCTTTAACTATGGGGTTGCCACCTAAGTGCCAACCTTTAGTACTTAGATACGGACAGCCCCAAACATCTCCCCATTTCACTCCCCGGTTAAAGATTGAGGTCAGCAAGGTAGAGAGGCCCTGACCAAGTGTAGTCATACAACATATTTGCCACAATGGGACTTTGAACCACTAATCTTCAGACACGATTTAGTGGTTCTAATCCACTGTATCACATGCCCTTGAATTTGAAGTCACCTTTGTGTGCCTTAACAACCGTGAAAGGCTAAATCTTAGGCAGTCAATATGGATATGTGGGGCAAGTGTTTCGAATATGGTGGGTGCTTAGGCCTATTACACACAAAAATTATCACAGGCTTGCCCATTTTTTTTTTCCAATCTACAAGCCCCCTGGCCTGCAAGATTTTGACAACACCTGCACCTTATCAATTGTCACCAATTTGCAAAAATGACCGAACACTCCATTGAAAATTCATCTAGAGTTGAGCCCTCCATATTAGTGATAGCCAGGCATCAAACTAAATGGCACAGTGTCATGGGGCAGGGGCAAATGCCATTCAAGTCCAAAATGTGGAATTAATTCCATTGAAAAATTGCGGACAATTATCAGTGGCCCAATAATAAATACCCAAAAGATAGTGCCTCATCAGATGAACGGGATGCCCTGAACACTTTGTGGTATTTGTTTTATGGGAATGTTTAATTTATGCAAGTCATGATCAATCATAATATTCTATAATACAAGAAACAGTTTATTAAATTTCTACCAAGAGTCTATTGGCCAGAGTCTAAAACGAACCTCGAACCATGGAATACTTCATTAGATGCAATCTCAAAATGTTGCGGAAATAGGCTTTCTTCGTTGGATATCTTTGGCCATTTTGCAAAATGAATTTGAGATGGTAAAAATATGAAAATTCCCCTGTAAAATTCAGGTACAACTCCATATTGTAATTACTGATATATGGGGTTATTTATAGTTTAACAGCAACAGTTTCCTTGCTGCTATAGGATTGTTTCAACTTGGACCAAAATTGGACCAAAATTTTCACAAAAAATGGTTTTCTCCTGAAGTGGGACTATAACAATGTAAAACAAAAACCAATATCATTTTTAAATGTTTAAAAACATATCCCCAACTATGCCTCCTTGTATCATATAACCTCACCCCAAAACAGGGCCACAAAATTTGTTAGAAATATTCACCCTTGCGTGATGTCACCAAACCCATTCCATTTCAAATGCTCAATCCCTGCGTATGAACACTCATCAACAACAGCACATACACCTACACACACTTTCAATCCCTTCACTCTCTAATTACTCTCAGCTTTCACAATTCTGGCATCAAGCCGCAGGGCGACGTGGATTTTTGTTCCGCTTGTAATCGTCAGAATCTTGGGGACCCAATAGAGTCGTGTTTTCATAACACATTACTAGAAGTTGCGATGTTCGTAAAGCCGTTTTGTGAAGAACCTGGCCCGTGAGGTGTTCTTTCAGGCCGTCTTCATATCGCATTTCATGCCAAGACCCGTTAGCATGTAGATCTTGTTTTGAGCTGATACAAACCTAAGACTATGCTCAGTACTACTACTACACCCAAATCAATCAATTTGTTCAAAAATGCATATACCATAACCTGTCTATCTTTTCAAATACAAACCCCCCTTGAAACCCTTTGATTGGTTTGCCCTATACATAAAATAGAAGTCTTAGAATGTAATTACTATTTTCTTTATTGGGATTATTTGTTGCTTCTTCTCAACTCATTACTGTATCACTACGGCATCCCAGATCTAAGCACTAAACAGCCCACATCATATACACATCTAACTGTCATCATTACGCTCATTTAACATACTAAGATGGTGTATAATGTTATCGCAAGCAAATGCCCCGCACGTCCCCTGTACGCACAAGAAACTCAATACCAGCACTGAAATCTAACCTAATCAACATCACAATTAACATCCCAAAATGTACGCCTAAAACAAAGTGGTAGAATTTTATATATCAGGCACACACGGATCACGCTTGCACTACCCAACTGTCAATGTGGCAATCTACGACAGCACAGCTGCCTGATAACTCACCCTTTGCATAGGGCCGTGGCATGAAAACTCAACCCTGAGTGATCAACCCAATTCATGACTCGGTTAAGGGATCATGGCATATTTTTCTAAGTTGTGTAAATTTTGTGAATGGTTGTCTATTTGCCAAATTTGTGTTAACTCCACATCTGTATGGGTCCCATATTTTACAAAAATTGGTATTGATGTGGTTCCTACTTCGGGACTCTCATAGGCAGGCACCATCCCGATCCAAACCAACTTGAGAATCTTACCCTGGAATGACAAAGTTTTATGGTCCTGATGTAGACACATCATATTTTCTGATTTACTATGTGCATGTTATAGCTAGTGTTCCTAATCCACAGCGTGACTTAAAGGTGCGGCTCGGACCCAGGGAGGGGGCTGAGGGGCGCGCGCCACCCGGTAATTTTACATCTTGCAAAATCAGCCCATTTTGAGCTATTTTTGCCAGTTAAGCCTTTAGCCCCCCGTTTAATTTGACATTTTTCGAATCCTGGATCCGCCATTGGGGATTGCAACAAGAGTTCAAACATGTGCCCCTAACAAGTGTCCCCTAAAAATATAAAACTCTGATTTTTGCACTGGTGTAGGGCTTTCTATCAAAAAATATCCCCATCTGAAAGGATTAAGCTGAGAACGGTTTCTTTGATACAAAAATTGTGAAATTTTGAATTTTCTATAGGAGCAAATACGACTTCATCCGATGTTTTCTATTGAAATATAAGCATCTTACAAATCACCTTTTGTTTCATTTTAAGTATTACCATACCATTAAAATAGGGGATCTATGAGTGTCTAATCTATATGAAATCACTACAAATCACAGAAAAATATTGATGACTTGAAATCTCTTCATTGCCACCTTTACTGTAAATGAATTTGATGCTTGAAATAACCATTTTGAAATTAAATAAGAGGTCCCTGATATCAATTTAGCCCAGACATATGGTAAAAGACACCTTCATAGAGCTCTTCAATTTCATGAGCTTTCTAGACTTTAAGTGAAAATGATCACTTTTTGAATTGTCATATTTCTCCAATAACAATACAAGCAAATTCATATCAACACCCTTAATAATGCAATTTTTGTCATCTTTTAGACTGCACATTGTCAGTATTCTCAATGTAGGAGACAATACACTGGTATCATTAGTGAAATCATATTCCAGTGCATTTATCTCAAGCTATTCACCGCTTACCAATCTAGCTCCTTCAAATGTTAGATATTCCCAGAAAAACTTAGAGAATAAAAGATGAGATTTTTTTGTTTTGCAATCTTAGAGTGTCATTATGGATGGGCATTCAATATCTTGAGTGGTGGATGCCGGCGCAGCCGGTATCCACCTACGAACCACCTAAGAGGCCCACAAAACAAAAAATATCATCTTTTATTCTCATTCTTATTTAGAAATATGTAATTTTTGCTTTCTACGACATAATTTATTTGTCAAAAATATTCTAACATCATTCTTTTTATCATTTAAATATTCCACCCTCTTGAAAACAATGTTCAATCCAAAGAACCAAAGTCATCGCGCAGTGATCGTCACGCTGCGTAAATTGCATTTGCGTACCAACGCGAAATGCACGACGCAGTATAAACGAGCCGTTTGCGCGAGGCATATATTCGACTACACCGAGTAAGTTGTGCACGCACTATCCATCATACCCAGTAAGGATGGGGAGCTTTGACCGAATCCATAAATTTTGGTAAACCTGATTAACCACGCCCAATGAATAAGAATATTCAATAATGCTATTCAAATATTGTTCGGTGAGCTGAGTCATATCATGTATCCTAAAGCTTTTCCTTCAACACAACCACCAAAATGAAAAATGTTCCCTTATGTTATTTGAGAATTAGACAACGTCACAAAGTATACCCACTACATTGTATCACTATATTTCCCCAAGGAATTGTGACTCTGAATTTCATAATACATGTTAATTACTGGGTCCCTTTAGACTTCTCTGCAATTTCTAGTTTCAAACACCTCCCCACAATAACAATGACCAAGCAATTCATTGACAAAATTTAATGAAACAATTTAAATTAATGTCATACTTCACATATTAACTCAAATATCAGTATCAATGGCCCTCCAGCAACTAAATTTAGCATCAAGTTATTTTTGTCATTGCCCTCCATCCTGGAATTTAGGTACCCCCGGCATCCCCAATAATCAACACAATATATTGGATTTTAACAACACAACTTGGTATTCGAATGACAATCATCTGCCACTTATTAACTCATATACTACTTCTCTTCTCTCCCTCCAAAGAAATTCACCATCATTATGAATCACCCCTTCAACCTTGCAAGCCCCCCATTCTACCTTAAAACAGTCACACGCTTAATTATCCTCTTGATTTGTATAAATTGTTTTCCGATAGCAATGTTACCCAAGCCCCTGTCTTCCGTACGTTGTAGAGCCTTTCCTATTCTTTCGTCTTGACTTCAACCAGAGCCCACTTTGACCTTTCTATACACATTACACACCACAGTTGTAGGCTTGTTTTGGTCAATTTGCAAACGTCTTACACAGCGGCACATTTGTGAAACACCTACCGTGAGAGGATCTGGTTGCTGATGACCCTGGCTCTCCCACTTTCCCCAAGCATGTTGCCAGCTTGTCGCATGTTACTTTGGGGTTTTGGATTGCAATGCAGTCTCATGTAACGTTTTTATCCTTCATATTCATTGCTCATTGCTTTGATACAGTGCCATTTTCATTCCTACTAAGTAACAAACCCTAATCTGAATTCAGCTCATAAACTTTTACCTACCCATAATTGCATAATCACAATGTGTGCATGATCAACTTTATGTCCCACACGGTTATTTCATTGAAATTCATAATTTTCCCATTACCAGCTGGGTACCATTCCATGACTGTATACCATTTTAAATAAAGCTAATAAAAAAGAGTTGACTCGACCTCACCCAACTGACCATAGTTAAAATTCCTTTTTTTTTATATTTAATATAGTATGTATGTAACTTTTGATAAAACCATTCAACTTGAGAAACCCCTAGATTGTTTTCTACTTGCAAGAGAAAATTGAAATCCCCTAGTGCTATTCGAGAAAGATATGTGTTTACATTCTTGGATACTTTCTTTTCTGAAACAGGCATGAAATCCACTCTGGACCACCAACAAAAGCCCGAAACAGCAATGAAATGACCAATGGTCTAAACCGGGCTGAATTAAAAACACATTGCATAACTCTGAAAAACAAAAAGCCTGATAATTCCTCATGTCTGATATCTAGACGGATTTTTTAGTATGGTGCAAAATTAGGTATGATAGAAAGTGATGTTAACATATAGTGTAATGAGGCATTCTGGAAGCAATTCCTTTCTGATCACACAATAAACTACATATTGTTATAAAAAGTATAATCATTGTGCACTGGGCTCATTTTCTGTGTTTAAAGGGCTTTCTGACTTGTGTCTATTGACATACACCATGTACAAAAAGAAAACCAAGACCCACTTTGTTCATTTGCCTGAAAAGCTTTTAAATTGTGCAAAATTGTGCCCAAAATCCATCATTTCATTGTGGTTTTAGTGAAGAAATGCGAAATAAGCCTGACAAACTGAAATCATCTTTTGCGGCTTGTGAGAACCAAGGACGCAAGATTTTACCGAAGTGGTCAAAATTTTGGTGTATGAGAAACCTACTTTTTTCTCATTACCCTGTGAAATCTTATGGTTTAAATGTTTGGTTTGGAAGTTATGAGCTAAAACGTGCCCATTTTCACCACCCCCTACAAGATGGGCAGAATGGAATGTGACCTCAGATGACCTATTGACCTGGGGTCCATGACCTTTGACATCATGCAACATATGGACGGAAACCCCTATTTCATCTAACCACAAATTCTGGTTTCAATCGGACTCAACTTTTTGAAGGAAAACCAGAAAAAGGAAAACCTAACCTTGGAGGAAAAGCTAACCAAACTAACACACACATACACACACATAGGTACATAGGACACATGCGCTCCCTCGCATCGCTCCATCTGCTTTTCAGCCCGGGGATAATAAAAAACATAATTTTCTTCCTAGTTTGCTACTGAATAAACACAGAAGTGTCATCTCCCAGAATACCATTCCAAGCCATAAACACCACACCTGAATCAAATCTCTAAGTGGCACACAGATACAACACTATCCATCCTATAAACAAATAGACTGTAACATGCATAGGGGGTGGTATGTTTCCAGAATTTCTAACAGCAATTCACATCCCAGACAATGACATAATGTCCGAGGCCAAAGATCATCAGGAAAAAATCAAACAGACATTCTATAGAAAATGGGATGCGCATCACCCTACAAAAGTTACACAAAAGCAAATAATACAAAAAGTCTGAACGTTGTTACAAAATTCCCTACACTAACTGTTTCCCCTACTAAATACCGATGGTAAAAAAAAATTTAACCCTAAATTGCCCCCGATTTGTCCTAAATGACTGAGTTGTCCCTGTTTAATGAAATCTGTGTTTTTTTAACGTACACTGTTAACATGCTGTCTTTTAACATAACACCCATCAAAACATATTGATCCAGAGTTTCTGTTATATATGGATTCCGTGCAAAACCAGTCAATTAGAAAAACTCAGTCCTTTGGGACCTGAATGGGATTTTGCTGGTTTGAAAAAGCAATAAACAATACTTTTTAACTATAGTTAATTTGGCATAAATTTTATGAAAGACCTGAAATAGGGGCACTGGGGGTATTCTTTCCGGGGGCACTCTGTAATCACTATATCTGAAGCATAAGTACACAGGCCCAACCCAATAGGCTTAAAATGAAATGACTTTGTTTTATATGCCATTTTTGGCAAAACATAAACATTTTGATTTGATTTTTAAAACATCTTATATTGAACAGTTTGACATGGGTTCATGGCTTTTATTTTGGGTGGCAATAATTTTAAATAAATTTACACACCCACCAAAAGGCATCTTAAAATCATTTCCATTTTTTGATTCACTTTGTTAGAAAGGGCCAGAAGCACACCATAAAATTCCGACAAAACTTTTTTAAAAACAAAGAAAACTCCTGGCAAATTCATTGATTCTCCCAGCACCTAACTCAACCAGACCAATATTATCATTCCCAAACATCAAGGCACAGTATCAGAGCCTACAGCAAGCAAAATGGAAATCAAAATTTTTCCCTCAATCAAATTGGACATGAGGGACCCCCAGTCGGATACCTATCTTCCTCTATCATCTTCCTCCCTGTCACACTTTCAACGGAAACGTGAGCCATCAAGATATTTCGGATCAGAATAAACATGTTTTCTCATTGAATGTTGGGGAAGGAAAGGAAAGAACACTGTTGAGTGTGTGATAACTTGACTACTGGCTTGGGTTTTCATTTCCGATGTTTGTAGAGCTGTGATAGCAACACATTTCGTCATGTGTGCCAAGAGGTTCGAGTGCATAGATTTGCCATGTGATACATTCTGTGTGCTGCCATGGATTCGGGATAGACTAAATTTATCTCTTCCTTGAGCCAGTGGCTCTTTGAAATCTTTCTTCAGGTGACTGTGTGCCTGAAGAAACCATTTCAAGAGCACTGACCAAACACTTGCAAGATATAGTATGTTTTATTGGAATTTCTGACAAAGGCAGCTATTGCATTTGGGACTTCTTGAATTGACGATTGAGCCCCAGCGCAAGTACTTTGGAGATAACCTTTAGTCATTGCCATTCCAAAATAAAGCATTTAAAGGGACAGTCACAGATTCTGTGGGCGGAGCCATCATTTTTTAGTGGGGAGCCCGCGCTGTGAGCGGGCCCCGCTAGCAGAGTATACCTGCTAGATTACCCCGGATGACCTTTGACTCCAAAAGGACCCCTCAAAAACATGACCAATAAACTCGTACTGCGAAACTCTTAAACCAACATACCAAAACTCACTATCCATCGTCAAACGCCCGGTCAAGTTACAAATAATGACCCCCTGGATGACCTTTGACCCCAAAATGGACCCCTCGGAAAACGTGACGACAACCTCGAACGTCGGAGCTCTACCACCATACCAAAATTCATATCCGTTATGTTAAAGGACGGCGAGACGCATAGCAGGAGCAAACAAACAAACAAACTGACAAAGTTGTTTTTTTTTAGTAATATTAAGATTTTTGGTACACAAAAGCCAATCATAAGTCTTGAATCTAAACAATCATATTTATCACAGTGACCTATGAAGAACTGAAACTTACAAAAAATACTTGCACGATAAACTTGCATCATATCCCTGGCAAGATGGCAGTCTGCAACTGAATCCAGATAAACCTTTGACCTTGTCAGACCTTGGACATCATCCACACATAAAGGAACCCCTATTGCACCTAACCCCAAGTATGATGTAAATTGGACTTAAACGTTTCAAAGGAGACGTGAAAAACACAAAAAACCTAACCAAATGGAACACAAGAGAATTGAATTTTCCACTATAGGTATATTTTATTAATTGTAAAATTAGGGGCAAAAACAGAGAGGCATGATCCAAACCAGATCTCTGAAATCCTTTAATAGTTGCACGTGTTTGGTAATTTGCAATATCTATGCATGCCCAGCTTGCTACATTGAAATGCAATACTGCCTATATCTCATTCTTTATTGTTAGTAAATCATTTTGGATCGTGATCATTGCAAGAATTAATGAAAACCGTAATCTCAAAGCAATTCTGCGTGAATTAGCAAATACCTTCGTTCCTGAAAAATTGCTTTGTGACTCTGTTTATCTTGTGCTGAAATTGGTTAATTTTTTGAAGAATCTTGGCAGGGATATACAATTTCTTTTCATCGCAAATATTCATGTGCCACAAAATAGCAACATGTAGTCTCTTATGAGGACCATTACAGTATGCAACTTGTAAAAATGTATGTAATACCTATAATTTTAAGGTCTGGAGTGAAGGTTAGGTGCAGCTCCATATAGGCACAGTTACTGAATAAATTTCCTGTGGTAGAATTGACCGCCTTGCATTTGACTTTATGGCAGAGAACAAAAGATGTTTTTAGCACATTACCAAATGAAATTTGTCCTGGTAAGGCTATGAATGGCCATGAGATCACAGCCTGACCACACATTTTTAAACACAAGATCTGTTGAAAATCAAAATATTGTGTATTGTGAAGAAAATGCCGATTACCATCATAATGTAATTAATCTAAAAGTCATTCACTTTACAGAAATAGGAAATAAATGGGTCTAGTGTATGGTGTTTGAATTATTACCTCCATGCCAATCATAACTCACGAGACGAGGTTCTATTATAACTAAGCATTCAAAAATCTGGGAATTTTTGGAAAATTTGCACATAATGGATTTCAAAATTTAAATTTGGTGTTCTGAGACCCTCCATAATGCTCAGTACATGAGAAAATCTTCACCCTCAGAGTTTACCTATGCAATGTTGGCTATGCACACGTGTTCCATACAAATAAGCTTGCCTAAACAGATTTTAAACGTCCAGGTATGTGACTAATTCATGAAGTACCCCTAGTACCACTTCCTGAAACACAACCCCTGTTCTTGCAGAAGGGAGAGGGAAGATAAAATGAAAACAAGAGGTGTGAAGTAAGAACATTTTAATTGATGATTGCCCGTCGCCCATGCACAGGTCATATAGATGTGGATTCCCCAGGTGAGATGGGCACACACACAGCTGAATCCTTACCAACCGATGATGACAGTAATTTTTAATTTGACACTTGATTAGGCTGTACTATACATTACAGCTTCGTCAGCTTGCTCCATTGAATACTGCAATCAACTCAAAATATTTGTGCTGTTTAGAAATTATAATTGGCTGCTTAATCATACATGGTTGGTGTTTATGTTGTTTTTTTTATACCAAGATAGCAGAGAACTTATCAGTTACACAAACATCTTCAATAACCATTAGGGCCACCATTGGGGATGCTGGATGCATGAACACACTATTTTGAATAATTTCTCATGTTTTGTTTTCAGTGATGTCTAATTAAGAAATTAAAGGGTCGCAGTGTCTTTATGGGACGAAATAAGGTCCGAGGGTTCAGAAAAAAAACTAAGGGCGAGGCGCAGCCGAGTCATTATTTAAAGTTTTTCTGGCCGAGCGAACATATGAGCCCATAAATGGACACTGCAAACCCTTTATGTCTATTCTATTACCGAAAAAGCTTTATTTAATATAGAAAATGATATTTGGCGACCCTTATTGCCGAAATAATGGGCAGTAAACTGACCAATCAGAATGCTTGAATTTTCAATAATGGGCAGCAGAGTAATAGAATTTCATTATGTAACCTGTTTGGGGTGCCTAAAGTTGTATTAGCTGCCTCCATAAATGTTATTTCCTACAAGGTCTTGACATCAATTAGAGGATTCTAAGCTAGCTAGCACAATTGCATTGCAAACATGTTTGTATACACTTCTAGACATGGTTAAAGAAATATTAATTTTGAAACTTGTCTCCCAAGTGTCTAATCATTTATTTTCCTTCTAAACAAAGACTAAAACTGCCAGGTCTTTGCTCTTGGTTGGGTAATATGGGGTAATGTGTGACCTCATCATTTTGGTTCTTATGAATGACTTTGTCAGACAAAAATCAAATTTTGGTCAAAATCAAATTCCTACCTTTGTCAACACTTTCAAGTTATCCCTCTCTTTTGTGACTGAGTCTTAAAATATATGGATTTGAGGCTCAGAGACCTTTGACTAAATAAGTATGTGAACTTTTGACAACATTAACATGTGGAGTTTCCAATAAGGACCCAAGTGGGGTCGCAATTGGAGTTCCTATTTCCCAAAAGTCAATCCGACCACTACTTTAAATATGACTTGGACTTCAGTGTTGTGACCCTTTGACCGAATTAGCTATACGGGGCTTCCCAGTTTTACTTATGACTCAAGTTTGGTGGCAAATGGATTTCAAACTCCCAATTAGGCAAGATTGGGAAAATTAAAAACACACACACATACATTATAACACACACACACAATTTAGAAGGTTGTTGAACTTCTTCACCAAATCAATTAGTAGCTAATATGAATCATTTTCAACATTTTGGCTCCCACACAAAAGTGATAATTTAAACTCTAAAATACTCCCATCATGGACACCCATTTTAAGGTGCTATATGAAGGCTTGAACTACAACTCACTTTTAGATAGAACATAAGAATGAAGACACTTTGAAAGGTTATCAAATTTGCCACTTACCCATGTAAATCTTGCTCTTTTTACACATACATCCAAGCTTCAACCGCGCAAAATCTCATATCGACTAACTGACATTCTCAATTTTCTAAGTACTCGTTCCATGATCTACACATAAAAAAGTCAACTTTGAACCCTCGATTACCGTCTGGCTATTGTCACTTCATTTACACAAAACTAACACGGTCAATTTCCTAATAACACTGCGTGCATATTGATGCAGAACTGAGCTCCACAGCATTGAGACATATGAAGTTAAATAAGACAATGCGATGACTGCAATCTATTAAATGCAGGGCTTTAAGGAGGTATTTCCTCACCTTTACGTTTAGGTCCATGCATATCCGCATTATGCACCTTAATGTGTATTTTATGCTCTTTATTTGAATACCAAACGCCAGGTTGATATTAAAATACTTCCTTAAAACAACATATAGACAGATGAGAGAGTGAAGTCTTTTATTCAAAAACCACTTCTAGCACAGATTGACCTGTGTAATGCTACCGTGAACACCAATCCTATGCACTCTTTGTCATGTGGCTCAGATGCTATCAACCATACCAAACCAACCCATTATTAGAACAATCCATTCACATCTTCCAAAATGCTATGTATAAATATAAATAGATATTCAATGTACATGGAGGTTTATGATAAAAAATCAACTAGGGCAAAGTAAGGCACACAATTATTGCACATAAATATTCGACATTCTTAAAAAGAAGAGAACGTCTTCAAGAGGTGAAAAGCTTTGATTCCCAACAATACCAAAGACATCAAATACGAGAGAGATGAGAGAGTGACTGAGTGAACATGATTTTGAAGTACAAATGAATCGTAAACCAAAGTATATTTGGAACTTAACAATTGATGATGACAAAAGTGTGATGGTCAAAACTACCCTGAAATTTGATATTAATAAAAAGAATCACACTAAAACTTCACATACCAAAACCAGATAGACTATGAACATAAATAATAACGGACCCTATCAGTGTATTATCACTGGGCCTACCTTGAGTATAAACAGTGCACACGCATACCTGCCCACAAAAGAAACTGACCCAGATGATGCATGAAAAATGTATGTGGATGGGTTAGTATAGCCCCTCATCCCTCAGCTTGTCTCAAGGAGGCTTAAGTCTCCATGGAGGTATGAGTCTCCATGGAGACTCTTCTGCTCTTCATGTTCATCAAGTTTCCCATACATACTCACTTGCAGTGTTTTTCTTGGGATGTTCCTATTTCCTCTTGCATCCAGAATCATACCACCTTCCATAAAATGTCTAGTGGGATGTCATCTTCTCTGAAGGATATATGTGCTACATCAACCTGAGACAAGATTTTTATGTCACCTTCCAAGGTGCCAAACCTTTTTTACCCCTTCTCCTTCAGAAATGGGCAAACTGTTATCAAATTGAGTTTTGTTTTTTTTTTAATAATGAAAACCAGTATACAACACACGATATACTAAAGAAAGAAAAGACCAAATAAAATATTTGCTGCAGTTGAACAAGGGTTGTGATGGACCCTAATATGCCAGTCCCCATCCCTTTCTGCCCCAGAAAATGACATCCCTCTTTACATGCTACAGCAGAGCACCCAGGCAGTGATGAACGTGTCACATCTCACAAACACTGACTACTGTTATTATTTTTTTGACAAGTACGCCATCATTATTCATACTCAAATTGCACTTGTGAAATACTCTCTAATAGGGTCCATCTAGCATACACAGAAATTCGGAGAGAGAAGTGCAAGAAAACAGGGTGTTATTTGCTACTTACATGGGTGAGGATGAGGACGTAGGATGAGCTTGCAGCCAACAAACCGCACGGACCAAATAGAGACAGCAAAGCGTGTGAGGTAATGGGTCAGATGTGCAGAACAATAACATTGATGAGTGTTAATTGATTTTCCTATGCAGCCATTTTTTTTCTTTTTAATTAAAACAAACATCTGGCAGATGTTTTTAATATTTGCTCGCTTTCTGGAAAATTTTGCAGTTACATCCGAGTGTGGTAGCAGTCTGAAGGCACTTGAGATGTTAACTGTGGTGAGCCCAAGGTTTGCATGGCAATTCTGTTTCCGTGTGATTCTTTTTGGGTACCAGATGCACCCACTGTTAGATAGGATCTGTAAGCTTACCAAGATGGCCCAATTCAACCATTTGAATTAGATCACTGTATTTGGAATTCTGCTTTACTGATACCAGTGACTACACTAATGTTTCTTTGCTATTAATGATCCATGCCACCTGTAGGTTCTTTGTTTGCATGGATAAAAAAAAAAATGGTTCCCACAGTTCCTTTCTACTCTTTTGCTACCCATATTTTTATCTGTAGGAAAATTATAATAAGTACTCCTAGTTTCAAGTTCAGCACATGCAAATCATGGATACATAAACCAACCACTGGGTATGTGTTAGGGCTGCACAAATTATTAAGCAATGCTTGAAGGTATCACATTTTGAGACAGGAAAATTGAAGTATACAAGGGCAACCAAAATAACAGTAACCAAGAAATGCTAAATTCGAACATTGCCAACATTTTCTCATTCCAAATCATTGTTTGGATATTTAAATGGTACTGCTTATAAGTCCAATGAAACCTTATAACTGCTAATAATAAGCAGTACAAGTCTGCTATTAAGCAGTATAGGTAAATAAGGCTTAATTAAGTAATATCTACTAATACGGGCTATATAAGCAGTATACTGCAAACATCAACAAGCAGTATACTGCTTATTTCACAAGCAATATACCGCTTAGTGTATAAAATACTGCTTATTAAGGCCATATGAAGCCTTAACAACTGCTAGTTTATAAGCACCTACATGTACTGCAAATTAGGTTAAATAACAGTAAAAAGGCTTTAATGAATAACAGTAAATAATGCACACTATAATGCAGTTGTATTATGGCATGAGCCACCATGTCTGCCCATATCAACTCATCAAAATCAAGCTTGTGGTTTGTATGTCTGTCAGGCTGACTATTGAATTTTCATTTAGGGATTTTTTTTTTTTTTGTTTTTTTTGCCACTTCTCAATGAGGCATTGCTTCTGACATCTGGGCACTTTTGTGCAGACTAGCCTGCCCTCACAGGTGATCTCTTGCAAGTCATCACTTGGGCTTCCTCGTCACATCTGAAGAACATCTCCTTGAGTCAAATTCTGACTATACATGTTCATTCAGATTCATCTCACACCCCCCCCCCCCCCTCACAGCCTGACCACCGCAAAGAGGGGTCACACAAATCACACACTGCATGCTGGAAGGTTTTTCAAGTGAACAAGTGCATTTTCCCACTCGAAATCTAAATAAAAACCGACAAACTTTTGCTCACGTTAGTAATACAAATATTCAATGTCAAATCACAATTTACAAATCACAAATTCTTCTAGAAGCATATTTACTACTTACAAACAAAATATTTTGCTTTATTACTTCAACACAAAATGCACGATCCTGCAGTGTGTTAACGAACTTCCTACAATTCTGTTGATTGATTTTGTTATTTTCTTGCTTTTTAAAACTGGGTACCCCACCCTTTTCAAGCCAATTTGATTGAACAGAAAAATTGTGCGGTTGCTAATCATGCAGCCACTATTTAATTGACGTCAACCGTCTAATCATCAGTGTGTGTGTTGGCTGACTCTGTGCACTGCCCGTAGCACATCCATTATTAGTTAATGGCCATGCAAAATTTGAGCTTTTCATCAGAGTGATCAATTTGCTTGAATGACATGAACAAATTTTGCTGAAAGGATGGGTAACATTGCTCAAATTTCATGGCGACACAGCTAGAGCCCTCTCCTGTTGCCATACACCCAGGGACACTCTGGACATACCATTTCACTGATTACCTAGGATTCTCGATCCAGGATGATCGTGTTCGGAACTAGGTGTAAGGAAGCTTGCCACATCAGATCGAGGAGTTGCCCTTAACAGAGACGGCGGCGGATTCATCTCCCGCAGTTACTACATGCCATTTTGATAGTCTTCTAGCCCCCTGGTGTATGGCTCAAAATAGCCAACCCAACCGCGCCCCCCGTGTTTAGGTTGGGGCTGATGAAACGTCCAAGAGTCAAGCTGTATGAAAGCTTCCCCCCGGTGAGCTAAATCTAACGTTGTGAGAAATCAGAACCTTTAAAACCTCATTTTACTCTATTTATGATGCTAACATTATGAAGGCAAATTTAGTAAATAGGACAGTCAAGATATACCGATTTCCATTTTACTCCTATATAGTCTCAAAAGTGACTTTAATAGCAGAGACAGGATTAAGCCTTTGTATGTTAAAATTTGGTTTTGAGAAACCTCTAATACAAACAAAAGAGTGAACGAATGCTAAACATAAAACCCATAGGTTATTGTACTGTATATGAAATGCCAAGGAAATGTTAACTTTAGTTTAAGCCCGAAATGTTTCCTCTTCAAATCTTTAAACCCTCCTCAAATCTCAGAATTCCTTTGAGGGAGAGCCATTTTTAACATTGTATTCACCTAATATGACAAGGCTGCTTTGGCAGAATTACATATAAAGATGATTTCATGAAATGAGTTATTATGGTGCTAGTAAGCAACAAACATACACTTACAGCAATTTGGACTTTTATGTACATTAATTGTACGTTTAAATTCACATGCCAATATATTTTGAATTGACAATTTTTATCTACTGGGGTGGAAATAACTTTTTTTATTGTGCACATACACAGAAAATTGTAATTTTAATTAGATTTGTTAAAGATTATCTACATTGAAATTTATTTGCCAATATTTTTGAATTGACAATTTTTATCTGCTGGGGGTGGAAATAACTTTTTTTATTATGCATGTACACGGGAGGTTTTGGCTTTGATACCTTATAGGTAGAAATTTATGGTTTAATGCTAAAAAAAATCTAGATTTTATTTTGATATTTTATTCATTATTTTTGTCTTTTTTAATAAGTGTTCAGACACTGCTTTCCAATGATGCCTGGGGTTCCAGGATGACTTGGAATAGCCAGGAGTTTCAACCCCTACTCTTATTGACACTGGCTGTGATTATACAGGCGTGATTCTCCTTGTACATGGGACCGTTGGCTTAACGTCTCCTCCAAAGGATGGAATATTCTCACTGTTCATTTGCCAATTCCAAATGAACCATGGGGAATGGGGAATTCCAGTTTTAATCAATAGTTCTTATACAAATCAAATCCAGAATTTAGTACCTGATTAAACCCCTGCAAGTGGCCGTACCGGGACTTGGAACTGGGAACCTCCGGCACCAAAGGCTAATATCCTAACCAGTGGGCCACACTCCTCATAAATTCTTGCAAATAACCAGGAACTAATGATGCAGGGGCGGATCCAGGATTTGAAAAACGTCAAAATTACCGGGGGGCTGAAGGCTGAAACTTGTCCAAAATGGGCTGATTTTGCAAGATACTGCAGAATTACCGTGAGGCGTGCGCCCCTCCCTGGATCCGTGCCTGTGATGGATATATATGTCGTAGATAACATATTTTGTGCTACTGGAAATAAGCAGGACATATTGATGCTGACAACTTGAAAGTTTTACAGCATTTTCAAAGAGCATACAGTAGGCTACCTTGTCAGCAAATGCAAACAAAACCCACAATGATGTCTGATGTTAATCCATTTATAGAGTATTGCAATAATTTCTGCTCAAACTACATCTTTATTTCATGGGGTAAAGTAAAACTTTAAAATGCTTGTTATTAGCATTGTTCTCTTACCAAAAAGCTGCAAATGTGATTATCAACTGAATACATTTAATATGCAAGCATAACAACCATAGCTTGTTTCACAAAACAATTACACAAACACATTCCACAATTACTACACAAAAACACAAGTCAATTACACAAATACATTCCACATTTATTTACCACACACAACAACAACACTACAATACACAAGGAGACAAACCAAAAGATCAATGACACATATAATCTAACTAATTTTGTTACAAGACCAGCCCCTCTACACTTATGTGGGCTAAAATAATACTGATGTCATATGAAAATAACTGATTACCATAACATTTTAGACCACCTCCCTGCCTCCCCTTGCAAAATTTGTTACATTTAAAAGACTACATTGATCTTTTGGTTTGTTCCCTAATGACACTTAACAACAAATATCACATAAGACAGATGAGGATCTTGCCCATTTGATGACAGGGCAAAGACGAGAAATCCCAATGCACCAGCTTGTTGTCGTCATCGTCCGATAAAATTCTCGCTAAAAGTCCGTAAATAAAACTAATATTACGCCAGCCGTTAAATAGGTGTAATTATCCATACGAAACTGAAACAAGTTTCTGTAAATGAGTGATGTGTGGTGACTGAATGGTAATAATAATAAGGGGAAGACAACACATGATAAGCTGGATATGGTAAAATGAAAATAAAACCAAGCAAACGTAAAGAAAATCGCAACCAAATGAAACACAAATGAGTAGGTATGATATATATGGGTTGGTCGGTCTTGGGATAGAAGTAAGCAGCAGCAGTCACGTTAAGTAAAAAGAAGGTTCTAAATTGGAGGAAGTTTAAACCCTCAAGCCCTGGTTTACCTTACAGCTGTCTTTCTGTTCCCCTACTCCCCTCTCCCAAGGTTTCCTGGGAATCTGCACTTCCCTAGGATTATCCCTCGGATTTTTCTGTCATTCCCTGTTTTTCTGTGACATTTTTAAAGTCTTCACTTATCTAAAACTTGACTCAAAGTGAACTGGCAATTACAGGTGCCAAATATTTCCTGGATTGCAAGTCCTCCTTTTTAATGAGTACTTCCCTATAAAAGTGTCAAGTGTCAGTAGTTTAAATGATATCAACATCTCAGTGATTCAGTATTTCTAATCAAATGTGATCACAAGCAGAAAACAAATCTAAATAGTTTTCAACTGTAAAGTCTTCACATAGTTATTTTTTAGCTAAATACTATTAGTTACATCAGTACTGGAATTATGGCAAATAGCATAACAGAACTTGTTTGTTGTATCCACTGAAGTTTTAGTTGACCAATCACATCAAAATTAATATAATTTAAGAACAAAGTACAGTGTGTCAGTGTTCAAAGCACTCTTGCAATCCAGAACAAAGTATATTGTATCAGTGTTCAAACACTCTTGCACTCCAGAATGATATTAATGAAAACCACATTAAACAAAGGGTCAATATGATCTATACACATTGATGTACAGATTACTGAACTGAGGCACTGGGTACTGTGATACCAAGTAAGGTCTTAAAGTATACTTCCCACTAAAAGGAATTCCTAAATTGAGTATATGATCACAATTCAAAGATTACTGTCTAATTGTACAGGTATATTTCATTAAGTCTGATGAAGTAATGCAATGGTTTCCATGCAGTTGTCTTCCACAAGCATTGCCCGTTTGATTGTTATTCCCTCGCTTTTAAAAAAAATTTACTCAAGCAATTAATAGCCAAATGAAAATTGATACTATTTCAAAAGCAAACTTTTTAGTGAACTTATTTAAATAATGCAATTAGCCATACTTTCTTGAATTAATTTGTATCAGTATAATTTCCTCTATCATTCAATATTTGAATACTCAAACCTCCTAATGCAAGTAACAGACAAAGTCTATCAGAAGTACTCCTTTGAATTTGTAGAAACGGCCTCATCTTTTAGGACTCTTTTTTCACAAGGAAAATGACTACCAAAGAGATGAAGACTTGCATTTTTACAACATCACTTTTGACAATCTTCAGAGCAGTGATCATTTACTTAAAGTGGCACTGGCACATTTTCACAAAATATGAAATTTCTTCAATTTACTTGCATATGATAGGCCATTGGATTTTACTCATACTCATTGATACTAAGGTGAGGGCTAATGTATATAAAAGCTTTATAAACATGAAAACAGGCGGTGGCGGCCAAGCCTCATTCATTATAGCAACTCACCAAAAATGTCAAAAGAAATTACAGCAATACAGAGTGCAAACAACAACTAATTTGGGTGCTTTGATGTGGGTCGGTCATGGGTGTTCCCATGACCCACTTACGACCTCGTCCTTGTTCGTTATTCATGCAAAAAAAATCAGAAATAACCCTTCCAGTGGAGTTGATTCTTCAACTCCAACGGTTTTGGAATAAGAAAATATTCCTTAACAACATATAGAAAATTCAGAATTTTTCGTCAAGATTTCGCTTTTACGTGTTAAACCAATGGCGACGTCTGAAATTGGGATTTCTTGGCCGCCCTCCCCTGCATGAAAAATATCAATTCTGAAAAATCTTGAGGGTGCACTATTTTTCAAATGTGCCAGTGTCTCTGAGTATTTTTTTTTTGGGGGGGGGGTAAATTTCCCAAAACTTTTAAAACTTTGTGAAGGAAAAATGAGTAAAATTTGGTCAGAACTGCTTGTCATAATTAAATCAACACAATAGCCATTTAGGAGTTTATAACATTTCGATTAGAAACTTTTCCAAACCCCAGTTTGTCCAATGGTGGTGTCATGTTGAGTTTATTTCAAGGGGATCTCGGACAATGCATTTATACTTTATAAACAGGAATTTAATTGCTAAATGGTAGGTATCACTTCTGGTTTATTCCTCATCAGTTGCTGTATTGTGACAAAATTATTTTCTATTACTTTTCTATTGCAAAAACTAAAATGAAAATATAGTGCAAAACTGCCTTTTGTGAAGTACCTGTTCTATTATTTCATGCGTTGTGCTTTGCGCTTGGAAACTGTGCCTAACTGAAACAATGAGAATTGATGACCTATTCAAATCAACCAAACGTGAGCAAAACAGGTGTATCTTGCATGATGCCAACTCTGACTTTCCTATGATCTTCACACGGCAAAAGAATGCAATCTAAAAAGTAAATCAGGGAACGATATTCCCTTTGTCATATTATATATAACACTGCAAACGAAACTATGACAAAATGGCATAATCGCTATGAAGATTACCTCCTTTTTCTATGTGAGGATCACCAAAATGTTGACACAAATCACAGCAAAATGATGTATGCAGCAGGTAAACTGAATAGGAGCTACATCCTATTGCTATATATTAAGACCACCACCAAGGTATACCATGTACTACCCATGTGATATACATGTGAAACCCACGTGATGTACATGTGATACCATGTAATGTACACTGCATACTCATGTGATGTACATGGGATACTAATGTGATGTACATGGGATACCCATAATGATGTACATGTGATACCCATGTGATGTACATGTAACCAATGTGATGTGAGGGGTATGGTAAAATGTATGCTGCAGTAAACTAATGTAAGATACACCTTTTTACCATATTAGGGTCATACAGCTGTATGTGTAGCATTCTGTACTTGGTACATGTCATCATTAATAGAAATATCAAACAAAATCTTTCAAAAGCATATTAATTGTAACTTTGTAAGCAAATTATTCAATCTGTAAGCATCCGATTATAAAATACACACAAACACATCAATTCGCACATACACACACATACCAACTGCATCTCTCAAATTTGTTAAGTTACACTCGCACGCACACCACAAACATATCAGTGCACGATACTAAAACAGAAAGAATTTTTTTAGAATACGAGCAAAATGATAAATGAATTAGTCACTGTGAATTAGTCATTTGTGGTGTTAGTAATGACAGTTACTAAATTTGATGACTAAAAGTAAAATGCCACAGCAACTGATATTCATGTTGTTTTTCCGGGGCACTCCGAGAGAAATAATTTGGTCTTTCCAAAAGTTGTGTGGGTCTAAATCAAACTAAATCAATAACAGACTGTTTGTAAATCATAAAACTAAATGAAATTTCTAGAATCACTACTAAGGGCGGCAGACTCCGCAAGCACATATAAGCTGGGATGCTGAGGAAAGGGAGGGCGGGCGCAGTGCAAGGTGAAGCAAAAAAAATCAATCAAACATTTAAAAAGAAATCAAACTAAATCTACAAAATAAAAATAATAAATAATAACAAAAGCAATCACTAGCCCAGGAAGAAATGTAACAAGGAAGAGGAGGTTAGAGAACAAAATAAAATGTCACCATGTTTTCTTTTTTTCCTTTTTTTGGTAAGTGGAAGTATTCTAATGACCAGAAAACTCACTCTGGGATTAGTACTTCTACAGCATGCACGTGTAATCCCAAACCATTGCATGCCTTTTTTGGTGATTTTAGTTGCTGAATTCTGCAGGCAGAAAAAGTCAAACTTTGATTAAAGTGGTAGTGTAATTCCATGCTCCACATACAAGGACCTAAAGAAATTTGGTGGTTGTGATGAAATTTTCAAAAAAATTCTGGTTCTAATTTTTTTGGATATTTTTACCTTCAGCGACTGGCAAAAAACGGCCATGCAAGCTGGTGTCACACTGGTTTGGTGTTTGCCCCAAGAAAATGGGCGCGCCCTCATCCCCATGCGGTAAAACGGCCATCACGCTTTCACCCACCTGTGAGGGGGCGTTATTCTGAGTGGCGGGTGAGTTATCGACGATGGGGCCGCAGCACGCCGGCTCCTCGTTAGCATTGCAAATGGTTTTGTTGCCGTCGTTACTGTTGTTGGCATTTGTGTTAGCACAGACAAGGTGATAGTTGTCCAATTGCGGGCGGGGGGTAGTAATATTAGTGGAGCCGCTACTCAGCTTGTTGTTGTAAAACTGCTTGCGCGCCTCAACGAGTGATTCGGTCTTGCGCAGACCCAACGTAACTACGGGAGGTGGGGGCGTTGGAAAAGTTGTGTTTTTATTGGAGTCTGGTTTTGGCAGGGAATTTACCGTGGTTACCGATGAAGTAACAGGGGTTGTGGCATTAGACTTTTGTGGTATGAGGGTGGGTTTATTTGGAGGGATAGGTGGTGGGGTACCTCTTGGTGAGGGAGGCTTCTTGGGCATTTGCCCATTGGGTTGTTGGGAACTCTGTGCAGTCGAACCCTTTCCTGGAGGCTGCAGATTATTACTGGATGGTGGATTCGGCTTCCCTTGTGGTGGACTTGATGCCTTTGTTCCTTGCTGGTTAGTTGTGTTATTAGTACATGTGGTGTTTCTTTTTCTCCAACTGGATCCCTTAGATCCAATAGAGGTTGTTCCTTCAACAGGCTTTGTAGGTGATGTATTAGGTGAACCAGATAGTGGCCATCCAGGTTGTGGAATCTTCCTAAAGCTTGACCGAGCAGAATCGCCCCTTGAACTGGAAAGTGCGGTAGGTCTTGTGAGTCCAGGGGTACCATTCATATTCGGTTTCTGAGGCAACGAATTGAGCGGTGCGGACGGACTGTTGACTCTGTTCAGTTTACCCGGCTCTGGCGTGCTCTTGTCAGTAGTACCGTTCTTTCTGTTCTGTTGTGGGGAGAACACACTGGAAGTGCCTGCTGACCCCTTTTGTGCTGAGGAAGACCCGGAAGTACTTGATGGAATCTTACTGCTTTTCTGCGTCGGTGGTGAACCGACGCTAAGCTTGCTCAATTTATCTAGACTAGATGATTTGGTAAGTTTTTCTAGACTAGATGATTTTGTCAACTTTTCTAGGCTAGATGCCTGATTTAGCGATGATTTCCCACTGTTTGTTTTTGATAATCTATCCAGGCTTGATGCTGGACTTAGTGAGGATTTTCCACCATTTGCCTTTGTTAATTTATCTAGACTAGAAGCGGGACTTAGCACTGACTTCCCACTGTTTGTTCTTGTTAATTTATCCAAGCTTGATGCTGGACTAAGTGTCTTATTTCTTTCACTATTGGCTCTTGTTAATCCTGTTCCAGGTGCTGGACTGGATCGAGGAGATTTTGTTTTACTCAGTACATTGCGAGGACTATCAAGTTCCACACTCTTTGAGTTAGTTAGACTGGGTTTTGAACTAGCCGGTTTTGGTTTGCTAGCAGATGGTGCATTAATAGGTTTATGTACACCTGAAGTAGGACTCAAAGGACTAGGCAATTCTTCTGATCCAGAAGAAGAGCTTTCCGATTTATCGCCCTTTTCTGTTGCAGCTCGGGGAGACTGGAATCCTTTCACTGTGTATATCTTGCTAGGTTTGACAGATGGCATGGGAGACCGTGAAGGCTTCACTAGTCTATCCCTTGCTTCCCGTATACCATTCACAGCTCTTGGGCTTCCTGTATCATGCTTAACCGGTCCATTCTTTTGTAGACTTGTGCCAACACCAGTTGTGCTAGTTTTCTCCAACTCTTTGATACGTTTGGCGGCCACTGCTAGTTCCTCACGCAAATCATGAGTCCTGTTTTCTTCCCGGTTTAATTTTGCACGCAACTGTTCTCTTTCAATGTCAAACTCTGTCAACTGCCTCTCCATTTCTGCTTCCATTGTAGCAGCTCTTCGTCTCTCATGGACAACCACCTGGGAGGCACCTCGCAACTTGGCTCTTTCTGATAGTACAAATTTCTCCAGTTCCTCTGCTCTCTGTTTTGTTTCATTAAGTTCAATTAGTAGAAGCTTCCGTTCGTCCATCATAGCTCTGGCAAACTGTAGATGGCGCTTCCTCTCTTGTACAAGTGAGGCCTGGTTCCTTTTTGTCTCCTTTTCCAACTTCTTCTGCTGGGCTTTTTCAAAGTCCAACTGTAAACAAATCAAACACACAAACAAACAATTAGGAAAATACAAATTTTTGCACCCAAGCAAATAAATGTGTATGTATAAAAGGCCACAATGCAAATAACTGCATTTTCAAGCTCAACTGATCTTTGATTTTCCAATATTTGTCTTTCCAAACTCCAACTTTTTTAAAAAAAAAAAAAAAAAAAAAAAAAAAAAATCTTTAAAGGGGGATGGCACAATTTCATTCCATAAAATTTTCACCTTGATTGAACAACCTTGACCAAAATACCTCATCTGTAAACAACTTTCAGTCCTAAGACTTCACAGGGTAAATGAGAAAAATAATAGCTTTCTTCTGACACCAAATTTTTTACCACTTCCAGAGAAACCGGGGGTCCTGGAGATGGGACTATTTGTGATTGAACCATGGACCTTTAATTTTGGAGCAGCACATGGATGCACAAAATAATTTTGAGTATTAGCATTTTAGGATCATAATATGGCAGTGACAATATCTTGACCTTCTCATTCAAAATTTGTTTGCATTATGTTGTCATAAAGTTTGTGATATTCACCAAATATTTCATGATCCAGTGGTTCTAAAGATTGATTGCAAATATTGAATTGCAGTGCACCACTTCTCAGAAATTTGTTGTTAAGTTTGAGAATATTGAGGGAAAATTGTAGAAATACAGCTTAATTTTACTGAAGACTAACCACAACAACACTGCAAGCAATGATTTCTTACAATATACCAAGTGGTAATAACATTAGTGTTACAATACATGAGAGACCACAAGCCATAAAATTACTCATCCATATCCTGTAACACCCGTTAACGGCATTCCTCGTTAGGCGCATGGCCAGTCTTATTTCACAGAAAAAGCCAGGTGCTCATTTTTCATATTCCTGTAAAATTTGTGTCGTCTGAGTCACACTTCTCATCACAATTAGTGCAATTTACAATCTGCAATGCCATTTCAAACCACCCTCCAGAACTATTAATCAGGTTTATTTTTTGTTGAAAATTTGATAAATGGAATCACATCACACTAGCATTTGGGTCTGCTTTTCGGGCTGAAGACCAACCACAAGGAGTTTCCGGACTTATTGTGCTCTTAATGCCCAGAAAAAACATGACCTTCTTTACCCCCAGGTTACCATGGATTATAAGATTAAATTCCCCCTCCTTAACAAACACAAGAGCACTCAACACAATGTCAGATCAAATTGTTGTGGTTTTGTACAACTCTTGAATTTTGATGTTAGCTCCCGCCTGTGAAGTACTGGTAAAGTGGAAATATTTGCGCTTATATTAATTTTCACGCTTTTGATGCACATCAGAGCAAGCGCGAAATTAAAAACGTGCAAAAACGTTTATTTTGTGTTTAAGTCTATCAGGAGCTCTGAAAAAAAAAAGCAAATTTAAAACAAGTGAAAATGCTACAAATTGCTGAAGTGTGAAATATTACATGCACCAAAATTACCATTTTTACAGTATATCATTCCCCTTCCCCAACCCATGTGCAATTAATATAAGCCATTCAAATTTTTGTGGTTTTGTAAATTGGTGTAGTTTTGTGGATTTCAAGTAAACTATGACCCAAGAGGCCATATTAGCAATGGCATTTATACTTCTTTCTCCCCATACACCACAGAATATATTTATCATGTTGGAATAGTTATGATTGTGTGACATTGTGGACATGATGTCAACTACATTCTCTTAAAGCATAAACCCTGTGAGTGCTACGTTGTGATTGGTTACAAAGCACACTGCATCATTTTTGAGCCAATCAGAAGCATTGTAAGAATGATAGTAGGCTGAAGAGGACTAAACTAAAAATATTTTAGAAGCTCTATTTTAATTAGTTACTGAAATGAATATATCATGTAATCAATGAATCAGAAACACTGTAACAAAGGCAATAATGCTTAAGGGGTTAACTATAAAACATCTCTTCCTCACCAAATGCACTTTTGAAAGTTGAAATTGTTGTGGTTTTGTACATTTCATAGAAGTGAAGTGAGCTCTGACCCAGACATGTGGCTTTATAAATGACAACATATAACAAATGTTTCCTTCCACTATTTCAGGTCATTACATTATATGGTCCACATCAACACATGCAAAAAGGGAACTTAACATATCATGTTCCCCAAAACACTTATTTTCATGCATTATGAAGAATTCTTTTAAAGTCAATTCCAACACTATAAAAGGCAAGGCATAATATCAACAACATATTTCTGTAACTTTTTTCTGATCGTGTTTCACATTACCATAAAGCATTTGAATAATTGTGAAAAATGACACCTTTTACTTCAAACTATTTCTTATCTTTGCACTGTTTTCAAACCGTGCAATTGAAGTTGTATTGCTAAAGCATACAATGGCTGCTTTTTGTTACAAACCTACTATTCTGCAATGTGCGAGGATTGGAGAATGTCCGTTAGTTTGCAAATAGTCAATAGTTTCTTTGTTTTTTTTTGATAGACCACTGGTTGGTCAAGGAACAATGCAAAAACCACTAACAGTCTAACTTAAAATATGCGTTTTGGGATTTAGTTTTTAGTTTTATTTATTATTTGGACTGTTGTCCTAGATAACCCCAGAAAGCCTCTACAGGAATCCTATTTCCATTTACTTGTGTTTATAATAGCCTTGGGATGGATTTTGACAGCAAGGGATTAACAACCTAGTCTTTTTAAAAACAAATTGCAATTTACATAGTATAGGTATTAATCGCTCTAGGACTGACAGCTAATGTCCACTCCAAAGGACAATGTGCTTCAATGATCCATATCCCAATTCAAAATGAACCATGAGGGAGAGCAGAATCCTGATATTTAATCTATGGATTTTAACCAATTAAACCAGAATTGCTGAGAACCCAATTAAATCTCACCAAGTTATTGGCCCTACTGAGGATTCGAACCAGAGACTTTTTGCCCCAGTGGCAAGCACCACAACCACTGGATTACTCTCTCCCACTTAAAACACTTTGAATTATTGGTGACATGTACATGAACATAGAGATTTCTGGGTTCTATCGTAGAAGAGATGTTTAAAGGTCCCAGGAAATGCAAATATAATTGATGTGGTTTGTGTCAAGTCTACAAGGAGGGGCGAGAAAGCATTCAATTTGGGTTGGTGATGACATCATTAGTGACTATTGATTTTTCAGAGAGTAATAGAAAATTCCAGGTGACTGGTGTGAATCTATTCATGGCACTGACTGAAAATCAATAGTTTCACTAATGATGTCACTGGTAGTGTATTCTTTTTTATGGCCCTGTTTATTGGAATGGAATGCCCCGTAAAGATTTGGACTAGGTTTATCATCTCATTTCCGGGGACCTTTAACATCACCAAAAGTAGTACCAAAAAGACATTTTATTAATGAAATATAAAATATGAGGATAACTTAAGATGAGGATTTCATATCTTGAATATCTCACCAAGTGAATTTTATGACACTTCTCTTTTTTCAGGAAATGGGTGCATTTTACAAAGATTACAATAGGTCGAAATCTTGGATGCATCGTAATAAGTTACTTCACAAATTTATTTTAAGTAATAAGGGCGTTTGTAACAGGAATCCACATTGATTTACAATGTGAGAAGGGTACTCAAAACTTTATAATGTGTATCTGCAGGTATGATGGCCAAGACGTATTTTAACCAGAAAAATCTAGCCAACATGAGGCAGCTATACAAGCCCTTATGTAGACATGACTGGTACATTCACACAGTGATATAACTGGAAGCAGAACAGATTATAGGCATGAATACTGATTGACCAATAAATTCTTTACCGCCTTGGGCATATGACTGGTCATGACTCCGATTACAAACCAATCCCGGTTTGAGGGGTTTGACTTTGCACACCTATAGGGACCACTCCCCATCTGCCTATGTAAATTGAGTGACCCAAATCTCATGGGGATCGCTTGGCACGATAGCAGCTTCTAGAGATTGGCCAATAAAAAGAGGCACAAGTTCTATACCATCTTCTCTCTCTCCGTCAATGTAAAGGCAACCTTAATATTGAGCGACTTTCCAAGAAAAGACACCCGATAAATTTTTTTTACCTAGCCGCCTTGCCTGCCGCATTTCAAGGGGAAGCTTGTGGAGAATTCCAATTGATATGAGACAATATTTGGCAATCGGAGAAGGGCATGACAATTTTTATGTTCCCCCCTCTCGCATTTGGTGGAGAATTGTGATCGATTTGTGTGAGGCAATTTGAGATGGCTATGATAATGTATTTAGGCTGTTTAACATTGATCAGTCATGCCCCTGGCATGCAGAACACCTCATAACCCACAGAAAGCGTGTTCAAATGAATAAAATTACCACGTTTTTGAATAAAGCACCTTTGTTTTGAATTTAAATAAATTGCAGTGGGTTTCCCCCTTTTATCTCATAATCAATTTTTTATCTTGTTAAAAATTCCTATTGTTATTGACTGCATGTCATTTATATGGACATACAAATTCACAGAATTTTTAATCTAAAATGTTTCCCACTCAATTGTTTTCTTTCTTCTTCTTTTCACATTTGTGTGTTTTTAATATTTTTCAGATTTAAAGGTAGGATTTTTGGAGACAACCCCCTTCGACATCGCCATGCAATGCATCTGTTCTGTTATCATTACCTACCCCATGCCAGTACTTTTAAGACTTTCCAATAAAGTATTTATACTTATCCTTAAACATTTTTGTTTGTTTGGGTTGGGTTTCCCTGGGTAGTGTATTTTTTTTATCTTTGTCCAATAACACACGCAGATGTAAAGCACAGAAATAAACATGTTTTTTTTAATTTTTTTTCTAATTTCTAATTTGTGCGATTTCATTAAAGAAAGCAGAACATGCTGATGACCTTCCCATTTATTATATTTGTGGCACTTGGTAAATTTAGTCAAAAGCCAAAATGTATTTAGATTAATATTAATCCATCGGAAACCACAAAGTGTTTGGTGTCGGAAACTGATAAATCATTTTCCTGTATTCCTGTCCATTTGAGAAAATGAATCAAAGAGAAGTGATAGGAACCTGAGAAACCTAATGGTTTCCTCCCTCTTTAAAGAGACATGAGAACATTTCTCCAGAAAGATTTTTTTTTCAAACCAGCATCTTTGGCTCTTGAAATGCTTACCATGTATTAGATCACACCTGAATGGAATAAGCCGAATACATATGTCTTTATGTAATAGATGATGATTTAGAATTTTCCGTCGTGAAGGGGGGGGGGGGGGGGGCGGCACAAAATCAAAGCCTTATTTTCTATGGCGGATTATGTAGATAGCAACAAATCAAAACCTGTTGTTTTTTTCTTTTTTACTTGTTTGTCCAATACACCTTTGAAACATGTCTTGGTGGCCTTCTGCAAATGATCAAGTGCAAATGAGAGAAATTTGTACCCCAAAAAATTCTTCCGTCTCCTTCCCTAATACCAATCATGCTTACAACACAAGCTTGTTCAATTCTCATCTTTTCCCTTGTGTGTCATGAATTTAAATGGCACTCAAACATAATCAAGAGAGAAACATGTCAAACTATCATACTAATCTCTTGAGAATGACATCTCTGATGTTTGCACAAGTTGGCTTGAAACAGGAAACCTTTTAAATTAAATGCATCTTTTTTGTTTCAGTAATGTGAACCCTCAATTTTTTGGTTTATTCTTTGGGTAAGCACACACAAAATTCATTGCACAAAATTAAAAAATAAGCTTATTTTAGAGTTAACAGATTAGAGTTAATACTCCAGTATAGATAGGAAAAGGAAAGGGCTTGTTGCATGTTTTACACAGAAGTACCCCATCGACTAGCATTGTGTGTCTAGGGTTTGCTAGAAAACAGGTCCCCTTAAGGCCATTCTATGATCCCTTCCACTCACCCACTATATTCTGAAACTGTTGGAATAAGAGTATTTTAAACCAATCCCATAATGCTTGCAATGTATGCTTATATTGTACGACATGTCATTAACTTAGGGATAAAAGTGTTTCAGAAGTCCTCAATCCACAAGATATTTCAATGATCATGCAAAAATTTACTTAAGTACTAGCACTTTGTGGGCTATATGTATGTAAATGTGCAGGGCTTTTAGCTATTAAGAATAAGGAATTTTTTGTGGATCACATGACCTTATTGAGGTGATATTTCTCAAAACGTAGATTGTGGGATGGATTCAATAACCCTATCATTTTAGAATTATGAAACTGCGTTGGACAAGCATTTGCAGACACAGGCTACTTAACCACCCCTGAGGTCTACACCTTTTCTTACAGTTCGCTAATGGCTTTATTACATGATAAAACATGATATAGCCCTCACCTCTCTATATGCTTTTATTGTGTGATTGTTACTTACAATCATATAACCCCATATAGGCCAGTTGTGCCTTGAAGCATAAGTTTATTTATTGGTGTCTAGACTTAGTGTATCTGATATTGCTCCAACCAAACTGGTTTCCCCCACAATTATCTTGAACTATGACATACTGGGGTCTCTACACGAGAACCAGACCAACATCATGTTGTACTTCCGAGATCCAGATATGTGTAGAGTGCGCTGGACTGTCTACACGATGCACATTTTTTCAAACGCTGTTTACATCTTGATATTGCAACATTTAAAAACATTTACACGTAGTGCACGTATGTCAGGACTAGGAAAATGTGGCTTAAGCGTGGTACTGTGTGACACAGAAAAACCGTGCTAGAACGCTTTCCTTTTCCGCAGTGCCTACGCTGTGCAGTAACAGCTACACCGTGTGTATGCAACACGCTGGCATTAATGCGGATCTGGTGTCTCGTGTAAAAATCCCCATATCACACTCTTATTTAGTATGTATTTATATCAGTATAAAGAAATCCAGATATGAAACAGGGGTGTGGGACATGATTCCAGTTGCTTCAAGCAGAATAGCCGAGACTTGCTAATAGCTGATTTAGGTTTCTACTTGACTTTGTCCTTTTACCACTTCCCCCCCCCCAAATGTAAATTTTGATCTCTGGATCGTCATTTGATTGATTAGTTTAACTGACTAACTAACAGAATTATTGAATAGTTTTTGGTAAAACTGCATGATCTGTTAAGCCACGACGGTTTTATGAATTCTGATAAGTGGCGTGAATGAGTAGAAGGAATAAAGTGGTATATTGGTTGTCCCGTGTAGACAGTCGCAGATAGATTGAATTTTGGTTGTTTTTTTTAAGATTGACTTGTCTTTTAAGGAGAAAATCTGTGTTAGGGAACAATTTAATTCTTCTACTGGCCAAACCTATTAAATATATAGTTATAATTTTTAGAAGAACCCCTGTCAAATTAGTTACAACTCTCCCTTTTTAACAGGTGAGTATCACAGGAGTTTGTTGCCTGTAAGGGTTGGGTTGCTTTAAACACCTACTTGGTCCAATTTACCAATGTCACTGGTAGTTTGTGATGTTAGTCTGACCAAAGCCTTTAATTAAACACACATGAAGCAAAGAAGCAAAATGGACAAAACACCCCTCTGGGGACAGTCTTTCACGCACATGCTTAGAGTTCATACCGGAGAATCCCCAGGGATGATAGCACCGACCGCTGCGATAGTCGGTCCCTCTCTTCTCCACAGAATACGGTGACATCGTCTCATGAGCTGTGGGCCAGTGTCTCTTTAAACTTTGGTTGGTATTGGGCAGGTTCATTTCTCAATTTTCAAGCTGCTTTAAAGTCTGGAAATAATTTATTAAAGAGAGAAAACAAGAAAATGTAAATATTTGATATATCTTATGCTAATGGTTCACTGTTAGTATCTTGATGTGGGTAACAATACTAGGAAATCAAGGGCTGATTTTTTGATGCTGTCTCCAAAACTTTTGTTAGCCATTCATGTACTACAACATCACTAACTAAATGCACTGTCGTGATGTGCCCCCTTACAATTACGTGCTGGTCTTTGCCTGCCTCTGAAATGTTTTCAAGAGTGACAAGCAATTATCTAAAGGAAATATTAAAGTATCGTCAAGTTTGACACATCCGTTGTTATGAATGGTATGTCAAGGACTGCTCCTGCAAAGTTTGATTCTTAAGTTTCAAATCAGGTGGACGTCATATTGATGTTTGGATGATGCTGCCTAGTATTGCCTAGTATGTCAGCGCAGGGGACATAACTATGGCATTGCAGAAATTGAAAAACACAGTATCCTTTATTAGAAAAGAGGGACAGTGTTACATCAACATCATCTTGCTCCCAGCGCCATTTCTGCTATTGACATACAATTGTTTCATATATAGGTCCCTGATATGTTGGAAGGTACTTCAGCGATACATGGAAAAACAGTATTTTTGAGCACAACTTTTTTTGTTAAGCGTAAATGTTATACCATTTTCACTCATGGAACTCTCCACTCATTTGCCTACAAATTGCATGTTGATAAACATGTCTGAGTTGCCTATGTTTGCAAACTTCTTCACTATAAGAAATGCAGTAGTAGTAGAAAGAAATATGCCACATAGCTAAATGTGGCCGTATGCATTACCAGTGGAGGCACAGGGGGTGTGCATGGGGGGAATTTGGAACCCCACCAAATCCCCCCCCACCAAGGAGGATAAAAATAACAATTTTTTGGAAAAATCACCAAATTTGCGCCCAAAATCAGCAATTTTGGTCCAAAATGAGTTAAAAGTCTCCATAATTTTTGATAATGCCCCCAGCATTATACTCCCGCCCCAAAAATTTCACTTTGTCCCTGCTTGCCATCCCCCAGAAACTGAAAAGGCTGGCACCACCACTTGCATTTACACCTAATACCAAAAGGATGGCTTGTTCTCCCCTAAGGTTGGTTGTGTTATGGTTAAAGCAAGAGACCTTTAACTCCCTCTGGTATTTTTAAAAACCTGACAAGAAAGAAAACAATGATACATTACATTTGACTGATAATAGATGCCCTGCATAGTAACAAGATAAAGCATTCTGGGAGACGGAGAGGTTTGTGAGGTGTTAGGTGAATGAAAGCTGCATAGTTTGCATTGTGGCCTCTTGCAGACCATACTTGCAGAAGTATGTCAGGTGTCTGCTAATAGGAGGTGGTCATTGAACCAGTGTTCCAAAATCTCAGTACTTAGATCATTGGACCGAAAAATAGCTGTCTTGCTTTGCTATGGATAAATAATGGAGTAAAGTACAACATATAGACAGGCTAATCCAGGGAAAAACTGCCATTTTGTGGGGTCTAACTTTTCTGTCAACGGTTTTAGTCCCCTGAAACCATACTCTTTCAAATAAGCTTGGGGGGACACCAGATTTTGGCATTCAATTCAAAGATGGCGGCCAAAAGTCAAATGGCCGCCAAAATCACCTTAATTAGATATAGGTATGTGGAAACATTTTAATATCAAGGTTTTTTCCAGTGGTTCTGCCACCTTTAAGGATACACTTTGATTTCAGCTGAAGCACCACCCATGATGTGGTCTCAACATCCAGATGGCGGCCAAAATCCAAAATAGTGGCCACAAAATTACCCAATTAGAACTATATGCTTTTAGATTTCCCTTTTAAACCTTTTCTTGCTGGATATGTTATCTGACCTATATTCTGTGTGTTGAGCTTACGGGCCACCTAAAATTCAGTTTCACATCTAAGTGGCCGCCACCAATGGCCACCAAAATTAACCGTAATTAGGGGTGGTATAGTGTGCTGGAGCTTTCCAGTGCAAGATTTTTCAGTAGTGGGCCCTCATTATGAACTTATATCCTTCAAATTCAGCCGGAACACCAACTTAATTGGGTTCAAAGCCCAAGATGGCGGCCAAAATCCAAAATGCCGCCAAAAGCTACCTTAATTAGATATCAAATATGGTGAGGTTTATCACTTGAAGGTCACTTAAGTGGTTATCCTATACCTATAACCTTCAAATTCAGGTTAAAGCGACACCCAGTATATGGTCTCAAATCCACGAAGGGTGCAGAAATCTAAAATGGCTGCCAAAAGCTACCTTAATAGATAATCTAGTATATTGAGGTTTATCACTTGAAGGTCACTTTAAAAAAAAAAAGGGTTCTCTAAACCCATGAACTTCAAATTCAGCTGAACCGACACCCATGATAAGGTCTCGAATCCAAGAAGATGGCCTAAATCAAATAGCTCTAAATTGTCGCCAAATTTAACACTAATTTATATAAGAGGTGCTTTTGAAGTTTTCCATTTTGCAGTTGCTTTTGTAATGTCTAAACCTATCTCCTTTACCGATAGCTCGAGCTCACCCCAACATTGAATTTGACCTAAAGTCCAAAATGGTTGTCATAATCCAAATGGCTGTCAAAATGTCTCAATGAATTCCTCCAGATTCTATGTGCAAAAGTTAACTTTGTGTGAACATGGAGTTACTGGGTACCAGAAGCAGATTTTGTATTTAAAATACTAATTTGCTAATTTTGTCCATAACTTACTAAGAAAGAATGTCAAAGGTTTAATTTCATGGTGTTTAGAATGTCCAACGGGATAACAAAGTGGACAAAACACACAAATCAAGCAATATATGTTTATGCACAGATATGCAAGCAGTGTCGTCTGTGGATCACTGGCAGATGAATAGATTCTTTAATGATGGGAAGAAGATGTACACCACTGATCTAATAGAATGTGTTGAAACAGCAGTCCTCTATCCCATAAAACCATCTGCTCTCAGATTCTGATATTCCTGCTTTCTTTCCACTTCATTTACCCCGTGGAATATGTTTTTTCTAGCTTGTCTTCTTCTCTTCTACTGATATGGCCGTGATTTCAGCTTGATTCGATTCGAGGATCCACTCTACGGGGGGTCAACCAGTCTATCGGGGGTATCAATTTGTAAATTTATTGTCTTTAGATTAAACCCTTAGATATCTCAAAAATTCTCTCTGGACCACACTCAAAAGAGGCAATCTTTTGCGGGTCCGCCTTCCCAACTCCTATGTCTCACTACCGTATATATGCCAATGGGAAAAAATAGGTGTTAATGATTTCAGATCTTTGTTGATTTTCTTTTTAAGTATATGACTTTAATAATTATTAATATATAATCAACTAGTGTAGTCGTCGAAAAATTGATGAAAAAGCATTCAGAGTTCTTCTATGCTCATAAAGGTGATACAGTTATGAGGAAGATTAGAAGATTCGAGGGATGCATGAATCAGGGCCGAGCGACGTGGAAGGAGGGAGTAAAGGCGATTGATACGAGTGTGAGGGAAATCTGGCCACCCCCGTTTTGAGGCGGACAAAACCGGGATTTAAACTTAGGTTTACTACACTACCACCACCACCACCCCCCCCCCTTACTCCCCTCCACTCACCTCTGCCAGAGTTGATTAACAGATGGACACTGATTGCAATATCAGTGCATAACCTTTATATGAGGCTAATTGATTTGTGTTTGTCCATTGTTATCCCGATCGGACGTTTAAAACACACATTAAATGAACATTGACCGATTTTTCTTGGGAAGTTATGGACAAAATGAGCTAATTAGTACTTTATACCAAAATCTGCTTGTGGCACCAAGTAAACCCCATGTACATCAAAAAGTTACATTTTTGCTGCAAATGAGAATCTGAAGAAAATTCAACTTGAGGACATTTGACAGCCATTGTGGATTAGTGACAACCATTTTGGACTAAGTTCAAATTCAATGTTGTTGGGATCCAAGTAAACTGATAAAAAGGTATAGATTCTTAGTGACAAAGCAACTGCAACAAAAATGGAAAACTTCCACATAATCTATATCAGGCGTTTAAGTTGAATTTGAAAGTATAGGTATAGGGTGACAGAACCCACATAAAATGACCTTCAAGTGATTAAACTTAAACATACTAGATATTATATCTATTAAGGTCACTTTGGAGGGAACATTTGGGATTTGGGCGCCAGTCTTGGATTTAAGGACCAGTTATGGGCGGTGTTTCAGCTTGAATTTGAGGATATTAGGTTGGGATGAGAACACTAATGAAAAACAGTTCTAAACACAAATTAATGGAAACATTCAAATTCAGCTGAGAGCAGATAGGTTACGGGATGGAAGAGGACTCGTTACATCACTTCGATTGAAGATCGTGTGTACTCTTCTGCCAGCATTTAAGAAGTCTATTCATCTGCCAGTGATCCACAGCTGGACACTAATTGCATATCGGTGCATAAACTTAGGGCTTGAATTGTGTGTTGTCCATTTGTTATCCCGTCTAAAACAAGGTCTAAAACACAATGAAATTAACCATTGACATTATTTTCTTAGAAGTTAGCAATTAGTACTTTAATACAAAATTGATTCTGGTAAATAGTAAACCCCCCACCATGTTACACAAAAAAAAAAGGTACGTTATGCTGCAAAAGAATCTGGAGGGAATTTCAACATTTGGCGGGACATTCTGACAGCACATTTTGATTAGTGACAACCATTGTGGACTTTAGTCAATTCAATGTTGGTGTGGATCTCAAGCTAACTGTAAAGGATATAGGTTTAGAATGACAAAGAAAGGCAAAAAAATGGAAAACTTCAAAATAGCTTATATCAAAATTAGGGTAATTTTGGCGGAAAATGTTAGATTTACGGCCATATTCTTGGATTCGAGACCATATAAGGGGTGTCGTTTCAGCTGACTTTGAAGGTTATATATATAGCGAGAAACAACTAAGGACACTTCAAGTGATACACCTCAATATATAGATATCTAATAAGGTAGATTTTGGGGCCATTTGGCTTTTGACTGCCATCTTGGATGAGATCAATATAATGGGTGTCTTTCAAGCTGAATGTGAAGATTATAGGATAAGGAAGAACACTTAAGTAACCTTCAGTGAAAACCTAGCTACTCTAATAAGGTAGCTTTTCGGCCATTTAGATTTTGGACGCCATCTTGGATTGGACCAAATTAGGGGTGGTGTTCCTGCTGAATTTGAAGGATATAAGTTAGAATGAGGCCGCTTCCTGTAATCTTTGCAATGGAAGCCAACACAATATACCCCAATTAAGGTAATTTTGGGGCCATTTTGGCGGCCATCTTGAATTTGAGATGAATTTAGGGTGGCCGTAAGCTCAACACACCCAGAATATAGGTTCAAAATAATATCCAGCAAGAACAGGTTTAAAAGGGAAATCTAAGCGGCAGTTCAGTTAGTTCTAATTGAGTAATTTTGGCACCTATTTAGATTTGCAGCCATCGGTGGATTGAGACCACATCATGGGTGGCGCTTCAGCTGGAAAATCGAAGTGTATACCTTAAGGGTGGCAGAACCGCTGGAAAAAAACCCGAAATTAAAATGTTCCACATACTTATATCTACTAAGGTACTTTGGTGGCCATTTTGAATTTGACCGCCATCTGGGATTTGATGGCAAAAATCTGGGTGTCCCCAAGCTTCTTTGAAAGAGTATGGGTCAGGGACATAAAACCGTTGAGAAAAGTTTTGACCCACAAAATGGCAGTTTTACCCTGGATTAGCCCTGTCTATAGGACATTGACAGTTATCTGCCGGATTGTGTGTATCTATGGCATTAAATAAGGATACATAAGATTTACTTGACATTCTTTGTATTTCTCTGGAGACATAGTGCTCGATGGTGGGGTTCCAAGTTTGCAATTTCCCAGAGCATCAGTGCATTAATTCTTAATCCCCAAAGATTCCAAGGATGAAACTCATGACAATGATACGAAGCCTCAATTCTCCAAGTGGGCCTTAAATGATGGGTCTCAAATTCCTTCCTAGTGTTGGTAATAGTGAGGGGTTCCATAGAGAAAACAACCTCTATTTGCATTGGCTCTGTAGTTAGTATCTGATCCAAAGAGTACAGTGATAATATTGCTTAGTGCTGTTTTGTTTGGTTGGTTTGGAGATTTGACTAAGCTATGGTGTCAATCAAGAAATACTGAATACGGTGATTTAACCCTTACAGCAGTGGGAGTGACCGAGATGTTTTGTTGGTACATAACGTAGCGGTACATTCGTCTAAACGCTGTAAGTTGTGTTTTATTTTATAGCGTGGGATTGCATGATAGAGCTTTATGAAAGGTTAATACTAATGCTTATTGGTTAAGACTACTACCCTATAGCATCTTTGCGTTGCGGAAAAAGTTGGTCCCCCCCCATGTACCAGTCGGTACATCACAATCTGTGCACCCCTCGTCAACTCAGCGAGTGGCATACTGACGGGGTCAGGGGGGGGGCACGTTTCCCCCTCTGGCTCGAAAACGCGGGACGCTATGGACCAAAATGGCATTTTTATCCCTCTTTTGCGGGGAATTTTCAATCAAATTCAGTCCAAATTTGGACAAAAATTACGTTTGAATAGCAATTTGCGTGGTACGCGCGCTTTTTTGTCCAATGCTGACTAATGGGAGCAAAATCATCGGACGATTTTACAAATTTTGCCCCTTTCTGGCGGGACGATGGGAAATTTGCCCCCTCTGTGATAGCGACTGCCTCGGTTTAACGCCACTGATTCAGGTACAGAACATGTTCTATGAAAACAAAAATTAATTAAAATTAAAAAGTTAAAAAAAAGTACTGAAGAATGTAAGCAAATATTCATTGACATATGACAAAAGAGAAGGCTTTATTCTTTCATGTCCATGTTTAAAGAGTTATTTTAGATCAAGCAATCCTATGCAGGCCTGCAGCTGCTACCAATGTGTTTTCTGTGGTTCAAGGTGCAGGACCTCTCCATTGCCCTACTTGATGTTTTTAGAGTAGGATGACAGAAAACAATGGCATATTACCGTGAGTGATAAGGGACGTTCATGGTGATGACAACGCAATGCTTCAGGGAAAAGTGAACGGTTAGGAAGGTCTAGACCTTAAAGGAGGTTCTGAGATCTAATAACATGTTCATGCAGAAGAAGGGTTAGGTTCTTTGGGAATATATGAATAATAATTTTCAATTTCACATTTAGGCACATCAAAGTTGGTAAATGGGATATGGGCATTAGAAAAAAAAAGTAACACAGCAGGGTATTAAACAGCTATGGTGCAAAAGGTGTTAGCACAACCAGAAGGCCAACGCCTGTGTTGTGTTATTGATAGGCCAGCAACCAAACTGAAATATCTAACGGGGTCTCAACATACGATCTTAGGTTTACAATCTTGTTATTCATCATCAGTGCCATATCTTGCACATTTGCTTAAGAGTTACACTTAAACGTCAATGCCTTGCTCTTAAACTGCACTTTGCGAAGTTTTGATTTCGTCCGAGTTTTCTTCTTCTGCAGTCCTGTTTGTGGAAACTGGTGCAGTTTATACAAAACAAAGTTGCTAAAATACCTCACTCCCCTTAACGCTCAATTTTTCACACAAAACTTTTGGTGACCGGATTTCGATTTCCTTAGAGGAGAAATTTAAAGGTCCAGAATAGTGGCGGGGCAAATACTAGTGAGTTGTTTTCATTCGATAAATCAAGAGACAAGTATGCGCATGTTAATATTCATGATACATCCGTAAATACGATGATGCATAAACCTAACTATGGCTATTTACCAAATAAGTGGTGCCCAAAATATGATAATAGTGTGTATCCCCATTATAATATTGTCTTTTGGTACCTCAATTTGGTTTACGCAATTTTCTAGAGAATCCACTTGTCTAACTTCTATAGGTCATTGTGCCAACAAATGTCTCAGGATTAAGACAGACAATTAGTTCACAAGCTTATCTCAAAAACCCACCCCCACCCCATCTTCATGGTCAGTTCTGAAAATAAAGTGCTAATTCCGCGGAAATTTGCTGTTTTTATTTTTTATTTATGCTGTCTGGTTTTATAGCATTGCTTGTATATTGCGCATGGATGAATGCAAGGGAACCTTAAGGCTGTGTAAGTTGGTTTGACCACTGACCCTTACACATGGATATTTGATAGTTTAGCTGATATGGATGGTATGATACAGACAATGGAAAGTTGAAGATGGGGATGCTTTTAACCAATCCCACATGCATTGCATTATTGTATACTTTACTGACTGTAGGCCTACATGTAGCATTCTAATTCCTCCTTGTTTTCAGCCTATGCTGTGGAGAGACTGAAAAAGAATAAAGAAAAAAGAGAAAGCTAAATCCTACCAAGCATGATTTGTTGCTGACCCACCAGCAATTACCTACCACACTACCTACCGACCTACCCTACTGTTCATTTGATGATGCAAATGGCATCACACATGACTTATACCGGTACTTAGTGCATTTTCCTGTCTGCAACTCTATATAGTTTTGTAGGGAGTGGGAAGGGTTTAGGGGTAGTAGGTTAACTCAATGGTGGAAAAAGGGAGAGTTAGCTCGATTAAAGGGGCATTTTCGTGATCCACACCTGTCTCCCCGCCTTAACCTTAAAAAGTTGAGATTTTTTTATATCATCTGACCGTTAGCCTTAGTAATTTCCATGTGTACCTAATCTCAGGTGCAAATTCAGTCGCATCTGTAGAATTTGCAATTTTTGTATTTTGCTGTCCATAAATGGAGAGAAATAACACAGAGTGTCTTAATCTGACTGTGGGAAACAATCATTTTGTGCTCATATACACAAAACCGCAAGATTGGAAGCAACTAAAATTTTGTGAACTAAAAAAGGCGAAATTGTTTCTCAAGGATATCTAATGATCCATAAAAAACAAAGGTGCTGAATCAGACATGCACCGTTACACACAGATTGCGTTGGAAATCGATTAATATTTGAGTGTGGGCCTAAGCCATTAGTAACTTTAAGAAGTTTCAACTCGTTGTCTCAGTATCCATATGTAGAGAGATATTTTTGCCAAGGTAATTAAATTTTGATAATTTTGGGATGGGGCAGGCTTTAAACGTTTTTCCTTTTTTTAAAGTTAAAAGCAAAATCTATTCAAATACCTTACATTTACACGATTGTTTAGCTTAACAGCTGTGCTAAGAGGTAAAATATAATGATGCAGAGTTTTCGTGCGGCTCTGGGTCAAAGGAGGCAAGCTATGGATGATGTCAGCATTGCCATTTTCTGCTTGTGGAGGAACGAGAAGAAATAGATGCATCAGACATGCCCTGGAAGCTGATGGCGTCATCTTAATGGTTTTATATCTTCCTTGATGTTTGTCATATATGATTCAGTCATTCCCAGGGTTTTGTATGCTAAGGGTACAAATCGTTTTAACCATAAGCCTGATCATTATCTTAAAGGGGCATCTATGCAATCTGCTTTAAAGACCATCCCCATATCACCGTTTTGAAATTTAGGTATTAACAAATCATCAGGTGAATCTTGAATTCAAAAAGGAGGATTTTGTAATAGCTGCCTTATGCTATACCTTAACACCTCCTATGTACACAAAGGCCGCATTTTATAATACCTGCCACATGTTTTTATCGAGATCTCGATCACTTGAGCACTGTAAGTGTTAAAGGGATTCCTTGTGCCACTGGAAACATTCCAAGGGCCCGACCACAGACGTGGCAAACTTTATACTCAGGTTCTTGGATTTTGGTTGTGTACCATGAAAGCAGGACTAGCTATGGTTTGCTGGATTCAAACGATGGTATCTCAAATTTTGATAATTGCTTGCTTAATCACTCATAGAGTTATAATTCATCTGTGGTGACTAGTTCATTGATACAAATAGAAAAATGAACCAAAATGAACCAGAGGGTTGTCATTTCCAAGAGTAAAGGTGTTAATTTGTAATATTAGTTCTTTTAAAGGTGCTTTTCTGGTTTGCATTTTTATCAAAACCACAGTTTATTTCCCACGATACTTGGCCGTAAATGTATGCTGTGCAATACTCCTCGTATCAAGTAAAGAACAACGGTGGTCAACTTGAAATCAGAAACAGGCACCTTTTTAAGGGTATATTTTTGTGGCAAATCGTGAAAATAAGGGGTCTCTCAAGGGGTAATAATTGACTGAAAATTAGTCTCATTAGGGGTAAACTGAACGATACCTTAGTCATTCTAATTTATTTCAGCAGACATAAAATGTTTTATAAAGGGCGTGTGAAACTTGAAGTTTCACGAGTAATCTATTTTGGTTTGGAACTTTGCAAATATTTGATTATTGTACGTAAACGTATACAGTCTAGAAAGAAAATTGACTCTGAAACCCGATGATGGCATTCAGATACTGTAAAACTTTCAGTATTTGAGAAAAATCTAAAAAAAAAACACGATTTTTTGCCCAAAATTTTCAGACAGCCTAACAAAAAACAATTTGAATTTTCATGATTTCTTTTTATTTTTGAAGACACAGACAATTTGGGCTCAGGGACGGTTTTTTTTCATTTTTTACAAAGAGAGCTTACTTTTCTAAATAATAGGAAAAATGTCAAAAAAGTGTGTTTTTACTTTTTTCTTTTCCAAAAAAAAAAACAAAAAAATTAATTTAATTTTTTCCGAATTTGAGTATATATTGGAGAATTCTATCTTTATAGTTAGAAATCGAAAAATGAAAAATTGGAAAACCGACCCTAGAGAAGACCAATTGCTATCGTAGGAAAGTTAAACCTTACCTTTTACTTCGGTATTTTGGAGTTATCTTTGTCTGAAAAGTGGCCAAATTTTTGCAAAAATTGAACATTGAGAAATCGTGTTTTAGTAAAAAAGTGGACTTTTCACACCATTTCAAGCTGTCTCTTTCTCAAATAACTTTATCTTTGAACTTCAAAATTGATTATTTGTGTCAAGTGATGAAAATAATCTTTATGCACTATTGATCAAACATATTTTGTCCCTCTAACCAACTCCAGAAATAGAAGAAATTGAAATTTTCGATCGGTCTTAAATTAGCGCTTTGTTACATTTTCAATATTATTTTTCGTTTTTCCAAGATTCGTTCGCGCAAAAGGTACATTAAAACACGCGGACCCGCTTCATTATGCAGCAAAAATTCACCGCGCGACGCGATGGTGGCCCTTGCGCCTGTGGCGTGAAATGTGCTTAAATCCCGCCGTTTAGAACAGCGGTTTTTTTGTAGACTTTACTGGTCAAATAGCTGTTTTTAAAATCGCAAAACTACAAGCTCAGGATTGTCTGCAGTGGATAACCCTTTTTGGTAACTATAGAACACAGTTTGGTGTTTAAAATGGTGCAAAAATCAGAAAGTCGTGTAAAAACAAAGCACCAGGGTTGACACTTGCCTTAATTGGATTGGCAAAAAACCTGCATATTTTATTGAAATTAGTTTGTTTAATATCAGAAGGTACTACTATCTTTCCAAGCGCAAACCACAGAAGATGTGTTCTGTATTGTGGAATGGCATTTTTAGAGAATATACTAACTAATTTTCATCAAAGTCATTGACATATGGTTACCACTCATTTGGCTCTTTTTTACAACAAGTGCGTTCGCTGCAAAGTACATAAACAAACCACTCTGACGCTTCATTCGCAGCAAAAATTCACCGCGCGACCCGATGGTGCGCCTTGCGCTGACGGCGTGAATGTGCTTAAATTCCCGTTCGGTTTAGAACAAGCGTTTTTTGTGTGACTTTTAACCGGTCCAAATAGCTGTTTTAAATCGCAAAAAATACAGCTCAGGATTGTCTTTGCCGTGGATAACTTTGTTGGTAACTATAGAACACAAGTTGATGTTTAAAATGGTGGGCAAAAAAATTCAGAAATTCGTGTAAAACAAAAGCACCAGGGTTGACACTGTTCTTAATGGATGCAATAAAAACCTGCAATAATTTATTTATGAAATTATTTTGTTTATAGCAGAAGGTAATACATTATTTTCCAAGCAGCAAACAACAGAAATGTGTTCTGTATTTGGAATGGAATCATTTTTAGAATATACTAAACTAATTTAATCAAGTCATTGACATATTTGTCACACTCATTTGGCGTCTTTTTGACAGCTCAGGCCTGGTCTTTTCGACCAATTTTGCCCAGTGTTAAACAACAAGTATCATCAAATTCTACTTCAAGCATAACGCTAGCACTGACTTTTGGGCTCATTCATCACATGGTACCTATCACATTAAAATTTGGACCAGTCACCCCAGTGCAACCATCAATCAAAGCCATGAACGTACAGGGCAATTCCCACCGTCCATTGACGTTACAGTTTTTTATCCCACCATCCTGTAGTCAAAAGGTATTCCCAATAAAAACCAGAATGCTTTGTATAATTAATTTTATTTGGTATGTTATTTGACCTCTAATGTTACGAACAAGAGTCATGAAATTTTCTCTAGGAACCCCAACTGGTTACAAATATATGAGCATTAGAAGTGAATGTCTGGACGTTACGATAAGGGCTGTCGATTTTCCTTTTAATTGTCTACACGTTTAAACGGAAAATTTTCTGATCGTTTTAACACGTACGCCTAACAAGATATTTACCCCTCACTGCCTCCAGTCGGCATCAAAATACAGGCTAGCCCATCGGAATCGTGCTTAGCTTTGCTTTATATGCAGTCATAACTTCATCTATCAAGTTGCTAACTTAATACAAGGTGTCAATTTTTATTTGATTACACTAACTGATCAACATAGTTTTACGTAACTTTTATTTAAAGTTGACTTCATGGTAAAATTCCACGGCACATCGGCAATCGTTATGTTGATGTCGGCGCTTGATTTTTGGGCAGCCGCCGCGCGATAGTAACAAAGTACAGCGGTGCGTGACTGGCTACTTTGGCAAGCCCTACTTCGATAAGCCCGTCACCCGGAAGTGGCAGTGCCTTGCTAGGCTCAACGCGTGCTTTTTTGTTAACTGGTAGTTCCTACTACCGCGGCGAATACTTCCATAAAATTGTGCCTGTTTCTATTATTTTAGACTTTTTAACTTGTTATTGCAGTCAAAATGTGACGATGATACTTTATCAAGAATTTTTTACTCATTTTGCGATTTAGTGATGGAAACTGTGGGCTTTCTTTATTATTGAATTTTTGCTGACGTTTGGTATGAAAGTAAGCTTCCCGTTAAACGTTTGCAATAGTACTATCCGTTTTAACCGCCGGCTGGCTTAAACGTTTAACCGTTTAGAATCGACAGCCCTAGTTACGAGAATGGACAAGGCATTTTTTGAAACAACATTCATTACAAAAGCTCTCTGAAGTTGCAACCTCAAGCTTTATGCACAGCAGCCGGCAACGTCCCGCTTTGGCATTGGATAACACAAACATGAGCTCACACACTGCGCCATTTGAAAACACGACATGTTAGTTCGATTATCCCAGAAAAGCGAGATCCGTGACGATTTTTTTTGTCCAAAATGGTTTCCTTTTTATACCACCTGAAACCGTTATACAGAAATACTTCTAACCGGTCACATTTTTTGTTTTAAATCCTTATTATTAAACCCGGATACACATTTTCAATGCCTACTAAAGGTCTGTTGAAGAGCACGCCGTGGCGCACCAGCTTTTTTTTCAGGGGGGGCAAAATGGGCACATATATTTTCAGGGGGGCAAGCATATATTAAATTTGTTAGTATAGTATATGGCCTATGTAATCACTAATTTTTCAGGGGGGCAAGATTCCCCACGGGGAAGCTTCCCCCCCCCCCCCACAGGGGTAGCTACCCCCCCTGGGCTACGCCACTGACGAGACTCTAATTTGAACATGGCATTCATAACAATAACCCAGCGGGATGTTGTTGGCTGCTGTGAGCTATGGTTCCTGTTTAATAATTAACCACAACACAAGTAATCTACTTTGAATACAAGTAATGGATAACACCTTACTTTAGTACAGAAACACATCAAAATGAGTGTACTGGACGTTACATTTGTGGAATTGCCCTACAGCATGCAAATGTAGGTTTTCAAAGGAAAGGTGATCACATCATTTTCACAAAAACTAAATTCCCCCCATGAACTTTCTCAAAAAAACTACTGACTTCACCTGACACACATCTTCTATCCAAACCTTGATACTTTTGACATCAATATTGAAGCTAAGTAGCCCCTAAAAAATGCAATTAAGTAAAAACCTCGGACATCTTCGAAAGTTGCTACCCCAGCTCATTTATGACTATTTTAACTTCCTAAGTAGCCGTAATATTGCGTCTGCAAGACAAAACTTCCAAAGGGACCTCAAAACTATCAAAAATTATGACTCATACGGCACGGGTAGAGAGCTGTAGCGTGTCTTGACTACCCCAAAATTGACGATTGAATGCTTGAGCAACAAAAAAGACAATGACAGGGTGGGTTAACACCTCCACATTGGCACAGGTCTCTGTGGCGTAGACAGCCGGGTATGAATAGCCTACCGAAATTGATCGAGAATGAATAAAACAATGAGTCAATAAAAGAGGGTGAAGGTGCATTCATAAGACTGTCTTTGATTAATTAGGCAATATCTCCATCAGTTGTAAAGAGATGTGATACTACAATGGCTTTATGCTGCAACAAACAGAGATGAGCCCAACCGGAGATGAGTGCACTTTATTACTTCAAGGTTGTGGGCTTTTTTCACAGAGGGAATGAAAAAGCATAATTTTGCCCCTTATGTCATGATGGTAAACTTTTGGGAAGCACATATCATTCTAAAAAATCAGTTCAGTGCAATCTTTGTAAATTGATTTGGAATAGTCCGCTTACTGTAGTGTAAAGAATATTTTTCACCGGTGAGTATATTTGGAGTAAAATTGGTGTAATCATCTGCAAAAATTTCTTGCGCAAATTCATGTTTCAGAGATCGTTATGGTGCATGTCACCCTAACATTATTTGTCCTCCAAAATGATGACTTCTACTTCCACAAATATTCTTTCTTCTGCAAAAATCATTCAAAATATAATGCTTTCTAAGCTTAGTAAGCCTAATTAATATTCAACCCGGCTCAAACTTAAACGTTTTATTTCAGCTATCCTTCAAGACGATTATGATTTACTCACTATTTTATCCAGTTTTCAAATAGTTAAATCTGGTTGATTTATCAGAGACCTAACAATATATAGATAGCCGAGTTGCAGGACCATCTCAAGGGCCCAAACCAGTGGCTTCCAGGGGGACACAAGTGGCCCTCGCTAGGACAGGCTCCTAGACCCACCTGTTTAAAAGTCTGTTGCTATATACATTTCACTGCAGCCATGGAATTAAGTTGCACTTTGTTGACTTCATTTTAGAAAGTGGACTTAAGATTAATTATCTATTTGAGAATGCATGGTTATAGCAGGATTCAAGTGTGTTGGGTGTATTGGATATTTCAGACTCATGTCACTTCCTTCAGCAGTCCGGGCCGACGGCCGGACCCGGCAATGGTTGCCTAGCCGGCAGTCTATTGCCAGTTCCGGCAACATAAAAAAAAGGCATCCAGGCAAGATTCGGCAACCTTGAACATTTTATTGATGGGGACTTTATATTTTACAAGGGGAGGTCCATATTGTACCTATGATAAAGTATGTTAGTGCTAAATTCTCACCCAGGAATTAAAATTTCACCTGGGGTTGGGTGAAAAATTTGAAAATTCAAATTTCTTCACTTTTTTCGCTTTTTATTGAAATTTTAGGTTAAATCATTTTATATCACAAAATATATATTATCATATTTAAAATTATTCGACAGAAAGCTTGTTTGCACTCACTTTCTATAACGCTAAAATAGCATTATTAGATTAACTTAGCCACCTTTAAATACCGCGCTTGCAATGCATTGTGGAAAACAACAGTGCCGTACCCGGCAATACATTGCGGTTATGTGCAAAACAGTGCGCATGCGCAGTCGGCGCCGAACTGTCAGATCACAGCTACCAAACAGGGTGTGGCTCAAAAAAGGGAACCCTCAAAGTTGCCCTATATTTCCATGAAGAGAAAAAAGTAAACCATAACATATTACACATCGAAAAGTATATTTCATCAGGTTTCTGACACCAAAAATCGCTTCAAATAGGATGCATTATTGACTGAGTTATGGTCGATTGAAAAATTTGTACCACTTTTTCATGTTATCCACGGATATTACGTCAGTAGTCTTTAGAACAATACACTTCTCCAAGATCATTGTTGTTATGTTAGTCAGCGTGCGCCATAGACACAGCTGACATATTTGGTGCTCTAGGCATTCTTTCTTTTTCCTTCTTTCTTTTCTTTCATTCCAAACGCTCCCTAAAATGCTTTCTTCTAACAAACGATGGGCCGATTTCAACCAAACTTGCTCTGAAGAACCATGGACCAAGCGTCATATATGGCGTACACAGATGGTGGACAAAGCTCAGGTGTGCCGATTAAAGGGCATTCTTGAAAATCTATAAATTCTTCTTCTGCCGTAAATCAATGTATGCGTCACAAATTTCAGTCAGAATGGAACCATTACCCAAGGCCCATATAGGGTTGTACACAAGATTGCGGGGAAATGCAATGTAGGCAGATTAAAGGGCCTTCTTTGAAAATCTATGAATTCCTTTTCTAACACAAATCAATTGTGATATCACAAATTTCGGTCAAAGGTAACAGTAACCCAAGGCCCATATAGGGTGCATGTACACAGATTGAGCGAAAGACAATGTATGCCGATAAAGGGGCATCCTCAAAATCTATAAATCAATTTTATGCCGTCAAAACAATTGCTATGATCACCAAAGTTGGTATGAAGAACCACTGATCCAATATCCCTAAGGGGTAAAAAACACATTGGGGTCAAAGTTCAGGTAGGCGATTAAAGTGGCATTCTTCATAAAAATCTGTAAATTTGATGTTTGGTCTCAAGTTAAATGCTATGATCACTAAGTTAGAAGATCCTCTGATCCAAGGACCATATAGAATACACAGTAGGGGGTAAGAGCAATGTTGGCTGATTAAAGGGGTAATCTTTGAAAATTCAGAAATTCCTTCAGTCTCAAATGTCGTGGTCTGATCCCCAAAGTTGGTCAGAAAAACTATTAACCACTGACACAAGTCTTATATGGGTGTACACAGTTATAAAGGCAATATACGCGGATTAAAGGTGAATCTTTGAAAATCCTATAAAGTACATCTTCTGCCCTTCTTATCTGCTCAAATTACAGGGTCCACTAGATGTGGGTAAAAGGTAATAGAAACATTGCATGCTGACTTTAGTGCTTCTTCAGAAGCACATTTAGCCTAGTTCGTGTGTTTTGCGACCAAGGTCATTAGATATTGGAAAAGTTTAGTAGTTTTAATTATTTGAAATTCCAAGATCTTGCCTCATCTTCTTTACTGCCACTGCTCTGCCCCCCCCCCCCCCACCTTGGGGGGGGGGGGGCTGGAGTGGGCTGAGCTGTTCTTGGTTTGAACGGGAAACCCTCTGCTTCCAAAGGTGAACATCTTAATGGTGGACACACCCTCCCTTATTTGTTGCAATAATTATGAGTATGAAAACACGGACTGGTGCCTGTCGGCCTAAGTTTTAAACTTTTATCATCACCATGACAGGAAATTGAAATCCACACGTTACAGTAGCACAAAAGAATATTATCACAGAGACACCAAAATATTATACTGTGACAAAATTATCCAGACCTTTGCTATTTTCCTTCTCCAGCTTTTGATTAGACTTTACTTTGTCTAAACTCCGGTCTTGAATTGGACTAGATTTAGAATCACCAGTTCATTACCTAGCTGCATACACATTCACCTTCACATTACTGCAGGAGTTATGTTTCTGATAACTCTGAACATCCCATCAACCCAAATCTTGAATTAGGTCAACTTTAACAGATTTTAATTATCCCGCGGACAAGAAAATTGACATGTGTTTCCTTTTAAATCAATTACCCTACAGAACCCTCCCCTAAACCCTTTTAAGACGGCAGTCATATTCACATAGGTTGCAGTACACCTAGCAAGATTTTTTTTAGAATATTTGCCCTCATTGACCTGTTCTCATCTAAGAAGCAATGCTTAAGACTATGCCTGTTTGGACTCATTACAATGCAGTGTTGACACTTTCATATTATAATTCTGGCATTTTGGGGAAAGGAAAGTGTGAACTTTTTAAAAAGCCATCCATACATGAAAGCTTTATATAATAGATCCGAGGGTTTAGTGCAAGAAGACCCCATCTTCAATAGCTGCCATTTGTTCGTTGTGTTCTATTAAGTGTTATACCTGCACAAAGCTAACACCTGGAGCTATAAGATGGGACTTTTGCCATAAACCCCTCGAAGATGCCCCCTTCTTTAATTACACTGTCATGGCTAAGCTAAGACTATCCATGAGCCCTCTCTGCTGTCAGCTTTCTGTGTTGTCCACCCAGAGCTTGTAGGCACGCAACGGGTCATTATTTGCATTAATTGTCCATGGATCTTACCCTCGTTGTCGCATTCATCCCGTCATCCCGTCCCAGGGCTGCGTAGGGATTGGCTAGAGTGTAGCGATGGTTGTTGCGGTGGGGGGTGGCCGCAAGACCTTGCTGCGTTCGGCCTGCAGGAATGCACAACAACAAACAAAGAAACAATTTGTGTAGATTGAGGTACGACACAGGCTGTTGTTCTGGTGGTATAAGAAGAGGAGAATATACCTCTTGGGGTTATTTCTATGTAAAGAAATATTCCAAAATTGAAGTGATGCAAGAGAGGGGGAGGAGGGCGGAGATTTTTGATCACGGAACACATTATTACGCCTGAAGATGTTGCACTTATGCATGCAGACCTTGGGGAGTTAATATTAAAATTCAGCATGTCTGAACAACTGACACAGAACAACTTCCAACCTACACGTGAAGGTTGCAATACATGAGCTGTGCTAGCATAGATGATAATGTGTAGGTTCAGCTACACTGTTTTACTATCTTTTTCACATAAATTTCTATAGGGCAATTTAAAATAATGAAATATAATATTCTTAATGGTTCCTAATGAGAGAGTACCACTTTTTATCAAATTTCTGTGTTCCATTTTCTTTATTGCAACTTAACAATAAAATTGATGACCCTTATGATTTAGGGGAATGGTTTAGAGTTGTTACTTTGTAATCTGGGACAAAACAACCAAAAAACCGCATACGTGCCTATTCATGATTAACATCCTGAAAGCGTGCATCCCTATGACCTGACGACACACAGTATAGAGCAACTTTGATTGGCTGGCCTCATTAGATCAATCCTCGATCTCGCGTAAGTTGTGGCATAATGTGCATACTTGTACACGCTTTCTCCCCCCTTCGCCCATGTGCCCACGGTGTCCGAATTAAAGAATACAATTATGTTCAGCAATTCTATTGTTATTACCTAATTGACCTGGACAGAATTTATATTGCTATTCCAAGATCTACCATTTTGTAGAGTGTTAACAGATATCATTTTTAATTCATTAATAAGGCTGAACTTTGCTTGGCTCTTGTAATCAAGTTGGTTCATTCATTCATTCTAAGGGTATCATGTAGCATACAATCTGTTTGATATCCTGCATAACACTACGCTGGTTAATGTCAGAGCCTCCACACTCTTTTCCATTACAGCATGTAAAAGCAGGCGATATTGGATAAAGAAACTGTGTGTATATAAATCAATCTTTATTGGCTGCTAATGCATACTTGACTCTGTAAAAGTTATGGTCACCAGTCAAATCTTAAACCAACTAGAGGTTCGCTTTGTTTCCTCAAAATAGTGATGTAGTTTTTTCTAAAAGGGCCAATATATGGAACATCCTACCTAGTCCTGTGTTATCGAAATAAAACCAGGAACCATCTTAGCCAACTAATTCATAATAAGCAAGAGATAACATCAACAAAGAATCTATATTACAAAAAAACCAACTTTGTGGGTTGTTTGGTTGTCCGGCTATGCGTTCGCAGGCCTATAACATAACGTATGAATTTGGTATGGTGGTAGAGTTCAGACGTACCAAGGTTTAGTTGTCACGTTTCGAGGGGTCTTTGGGGGTCAAAGGTCATCCAGGGGTCAATTTTGGTAACTTGGCCCATTCTTTGATGTATGAATATGAGTTTTGGGATGGTGGTAGATTTTCGCTGTATGAGTTATTGAGTCCCGTTTTTCGAGGGGTTATTGTTATTGGGGGCAAAGGTCATCCAGGGGTATTATTTGCAACTGAGCGTGCGTTGACGTATGGATAGGAGTTTTGGTGTGGTGGTGGAGTTTTCGCCGTACGAGTTTAGTGGTCACATTCGAGGGGTCAATTTAGGGGTCAAAGGTCATCCAGGGGTCATTATTGGGTAACTTGGACGTTCTTTGATGTAGGATATGAGTTTTAGTATGGTGGTAGAGTCTCGCATACGAGTTTAGTGGGTACGTTTTTCGAGGGGTATTGGAGGTCAAAGGTCATCAAGGGTCATGGGTAACTTGGGCGTGCTTTGACGTATGGATATGAGTTTTGGTATGGTGGTAGAAGTTTTGACCGTACGAAGTTTGTGGTGCCTGTTTTCGATGGGTCATTTGGGGGTCAAAGGTCATCCAGGGTTCATTATTGGATAACTAAGACTGACTTAAATGTCCGGGATGCCTAATTAGGTCGAATACAGGGCCTCTGAAAACATTCCAGTATAATTCAGCGGGTATACTTCAGCTAGGGGGCCGCGAGCAGCGCGGCTCACCGCTAGGTATTCCTAAAAATTACAAAGCCCTCTTCAATGTTCTCCAAAGTACCACACTCCACAAATGAAACCACAGATATAAAAAACATCAAATGTTGCAACCTTCTCAAATCACACATGTAATATACCCAGCTCAAACCCCAGTATGTACACTGCCAACAACCACCCCAGGGCCAAGTCTTCCCAGTTGGGCTGATATGAGAATAGCAAAGTCATTTGACTTTGGATGTATACCTTGAGTCACACAGCCTTTATCACATCACTCTCTTGGTAGAGTCAACACTTCAGGCTTCAAGTGTGTATGAATGGGCTCTTATGAATACATCTGCATTATGTATGATTAACCTTGAGGCTAAAAACCACCAACTGCCGATTGTCAATTTTTTACTATATATACTATCAATGATATACCACAGAGCGTCTAAATTTGTGTTCAGCTATAAAAGCCATTATCAAATCAGCGATTTCTTTGAAATGTAAACAAACTATCCCCCCCAATTTTGATCAATTTTTTTTTTAATTTGGTTCATTAGTTGTATTGGGACTTGTTCTATTGATTTTTGTAAAAAGAAGGCCGGATCCAACTTCTTCATGTCTACGCCACATGCCAGAAAACTGTACAACTGTTCAGTGTAGATTTTAGTGATTTAACTTAATTTGCTGGGTTAGGTTGAAGGATGTGGATCAGGATTTTTTGTGGTACAATTACAGTTAGGTCTGTGTTAGGGTGAGGCTTTAAGATTAGGTTCTGGTACCAACCTGCAAGGTCTGTCTTTGCGACAACCATGACTCTAAAAAGGTTTAAGTAGTCCATGACAATACTTGGACCATTTTTAATTCACACACAATTATGTAATTCTTTGACTACCTACAGAAACTGAAGCGATAAAACTTCTTCAACTATATTCAAATAGATTGTTAAAATACAGATAATTTGTGAATTCACAACGAGGCAATCAAAACCAGTCATTCACTATTATCACTATGTTCAATAAGCTTGGATTTTGTTAGTTCTCCACGGTCAAATGGCAAATGATTTTGGCATTATGTCCTGTCACTGGATGTCCATTGACAGACTTTTGACTGATACTCCACTTACAGCTTAAGTAGTCTTTGGGGAGTTACTGTCTACTGAAGATAAGCCATAAAGGGCTAAATCGTGGGGGGGAAAGCTCTTAGTGCTTTTCTTATCTTTCATGCTGACATTTCTTCCTCCTAAAACATTAGCGGTAGTAATAATAGCAGTAGCTGTTGAAAAAGGAACAAAAGAATGGTAAATTAAAGATTTCTGTTGCCTGAAATTACTGAGATAGCATTATTGAAGTAGCAGAATGGCAAATGCTCTAGTTCCTTTCGCTCCTAATTCTCCCTTTATTAATGATTCATATTTACTTTAAACCCTTCACATTAATAGCAAACAGAGAATACTCCACAAAAGACCCTTTAGACATAACAAAAGGCACTACATTACCCTATATCGTGACATCTTTCTGAAATGCCATCTTTCACTTCAAAAAAAACCAGGCACTCCTTCCCGCAAGCACAATATTCCTTCTTTTCTACCTACTATTAATACCCTCTAGTAGTCTCATATTAAACGAAGGTGATTAGGAATTTGCAGTCGATCGGCAGAAATCAACTTTTTTAGACGATTGCTGGATGATACCGGGCCTGTTATATGTGTTTAAGGCATGATCAACAAAGACACGGGGCAACCATGTATAAACAAACCTTGGTATAGCAATGACAACAAAAAGACAAATGACACCTTTCCAGCCGTCTATTAAAAATGATGTCTGTCATTTAGCACCACCTAATCTACACTGGTTCAGATCTATCTTCCTAACAACCTTTCGAGGAAAGGATCCTTGGTATCAAGGCGTTAGTACGTAAGAATCATTTCCTTTTCAAAAAAATTCAAAACATTATAAATGTTTTCATATCGAGGGTTTAGGACAAGAAGGCCCCATCTTGCAATAGCTGCCATTTTGTCAGTTGTGTTCTTATTAAGTGTTTACCTGCCAATCTAACATGTGGCTGGGGGGGCTGGGACAATTTTGAGATGCGGCATTTTGCCTAACCCTCGATATTTAAAATAGCAAAAAATGCATAGGGATTAGTCTAATCTGCCTAGTTTGGAATCAGTATTGCTTGAGAGAGCTCTAATCCCTGAACAGACACACACACATACACATATAAACAAACAAAAAATACACCTACAAATCTTGTGCTCTAAATCATATTACCTGCAAGCAAATGCATTTGATTATCTATTTGATAGGCTTTAAATAGCCGACTAATAATGGATCCCTCCTATGGGAGCTCCACCGTGTTTTCGCTCATTATTGCAAGCCCTACAGAAATAAGATCTTAAAAATTCGGAATCGTATTACCAGGAACAACATTGGTAGTTCTTTCAGTATACGGTTGTATACAGATCATCGCTACCTACACGATTGACAATACACTGAATACAATGGGCTTTCAGATATGTAGAAATGAACTGAGCTTTCGATGCAAACATCATGTCTACTATGTGACTGTTTTATGAAGACTGTAGCCATTTCTTCAGGGTGCAACTTTAAATTTTAGTTCATGTCTCCCATACCCTTGTATTGTAACTATGGCTAACTTCTGATAATTCACAATTAAAGTTCTGGTCCGAATTTGTTTCAGAGGTGGACCACACACGCCTGATAATCTACTTCCATGAGGGAGCAAGTAAACTTGCATGATCCTCCTGCAAGATGGCAGTCTGGACCTACCTCAATGACCTTTGACCTTGGTCCATGTCTTTTGACATCATCCTTAAATGAAGGAACCCATATTTTTCCCGCAATTAATCTATATCATCGTTATATTATACAGTACAATATAGACCCGTTCAACTCATTCTCCTCAGTACCTACCATAAGTCAATCTTGAATTGACGACTTCTGATTATTACAATCTATAATCTAGATGACTTGTGTTGTATGGTGAGACTGATCTCAGCTCTATATTACTAAGCAACTGATTGTTTCCTTATTAAATATTCTAAAGGGGCGATAAAAAGGAGGTTATAAATTGGCCAGTGGAGCTGGTGTAATGAGACAGCTGGTTTTTCGTGTAAAAACAAAATGCTTACCAACACCAAGGTTAAAGGAGCAATACTAACTATAAAGTTGTGTGTCAAACTCTCGTCATTTAAAGGGTTCATTTAGTATCCTCAGGTCAGAATAATCCTCTCAACCAGGCTCCAATGAAAGATAAAATTAAAAGGTTTCTCTAATTCATAATTACCAACACAGCCCTCCGAACAAGTAGATCTACCCCCCGCCCCCCCGCAGGAAAATTCGAGGGCAAAAACGCCTCCTGGGGCAGGGGATTCAAACCGGGGACCCGTCTAGCATAAACCAGTGCTCTAACTAACTGAGCTACCCAGGCTGCCTGATAAACCTACTGCAACTGAGTACTATTGGCGAGCGGCCCCTTCATACAATACACACAAACACACCATTGCACGATCTATTCCCGGGGAGCTACAGACATTTGTACACATCTCATCCAAAAGGTTAGAGTGATTAAATATGTTACAGACTGAACAGGGACCCCCTGAAACGTGATTCTTAAAGTGACACAGCAATGGTGCCTTAACGGAAGGGGGACAAGACAAAGTTTGTACGGGTCAAATTGTTAAATTGATCCATCATGTTGAAAGTATACCATGTTATTTGTCTAACACCCCAAGGATTCACGAAAGGTATAGTTTTTGTACTATCGACCACCTCAAAGTTTTAAGAGTTATAGGCTAAAACAAGCAAAAAGCATATAAAAAGGGTCAATTTTGGTTGTACGAGGTCAAATTTTAAAGTGCCTCCGATTTAGATAAAAAATGCTGCAAATTATTGATGGCGGTCATAGAGTGAAATAAGAATAGTTTGACTGTCTAAAATGCTTAGTTACCGATGAGGGGGCACAGAAGAAACACCCTCAACGTCCCATTGCATTCAAATGGGCCTTGAACCTTGTTACCCCCCCCCCTACTTTCTTAAGCAGCATTTGAGACCACTCAAACTATTCCTTATTTTGATCATAGAGCTCCACCAATCATTGGCACCTTTTTGTTATCCAAATCGGAGCACTTTAAAATTGAACCCCTGTACCTGAAATTGACCCTTTTTAATTGATTTTTGATGTTTTTAGCATATAACTCTTAAACTTCACGTGGAGATGTACAAACTATACCTTTCCTGATCCTTGTGGTTGACAAATGACATGGTATCATTTCACATGATTGGATCAATTTAAAAATTTGACCCCTGTACAAACTTGTACTTGGCCCCTCTCCTTAAGGCACCTTTGTGGCCTTAGATTATGTTTCAAGGGTTCCTGTCAGTCTGTCTTCATATTTAATCACCTCAAACCTTTTGTACGTGAGATGTGTTACAAATGTCTGCTAGCTCCGGCTAATTAGATGCTTACTGCAAGCCTAATAAATCATCAGATAGACAGTGGGTACAAAGCTCACACCTCATACCTGAACATATATACATATAGACAGCACAGTCTAAGACATAATCAAGACACAGTGATGCTTAAAGCTGCTACCGTACCTGAACACATTACGCAATCACTAAGAGAAAGGAGACGCTCCAATTTTCCTTCGAGGGTATTCTGCGTGTGTTTTGGATTTGTTTTGGTATACTGTTATGTGTTCTACTTCTTATCGCTCTGTCCTTTCCTTTAGTATTACGTATGTGTTAAGGTAGCGCTTAAGCATCACTTGTGATCGTGTGTTAGAATGTGTCGTCATATAGTATTTATAGTCCCAGTGAATGAGTGTGATCCTCGTACCCACTGTCACCACCTGTTCTTATTTCATGAAAATCATGCAGCTCTCTCTGAGTCTCTCACCTTCCAACCTTTCTCCCCTCCCCTCCTGCCATCCCTATCTAATCTCTTTCTATCTCATGAAATATCGATAGTTAACAGGGATTTGAAACCATTTGTGTTAACATAGTCATAGGTGAAATAGATAACACCTACTTATGGGGTTTCTAGTTTGCTAGACTCTGTCACAATAACTACTAATCCTAGCTACAGTATATTTCCTCTTCTTTAGACAATCCTCCAAATCTAACTTGCATTCCATTTATATGTTCCATTTCAATTTTCCTTTATATTGAGCATTGGCTGAACCCCCTTATCCTTCATTCTCTAACCAATGGGCATGACCAATAAGAAGAAACTCCACCAATATTTTTCAACACTATTAAAGCAATCATGGCATAGACATGTAACAATTACGCACGTACAATCTGTGGCATTTAGCCTGAATTACCACAGTCTATGACCAGTCAATGCTGTTTGGATTCAGGTCAAGGGGTTTAACACGGATGAGATTGTTACAAAAAATCAGGAAGGGTCCAACCTGCAAGAAATGGGAAATAGCTGGAGGAATGCAGGTCCAAGCTTTTGTTTTGTCCTCACAGTAGAAGATGAACATTTTGGGTTGAATATAGGGTACTGTAAAGTGGAACTAGTCGGCAACTTAATTTTCACGCTTTTCATGCACCGCGAGCTTTCGCAGATTAAAAATATATCACGGTCCCGGACCGCGAGTGCGTCTCCGTCCGCGGTTGTGAATGGGGCCAAGTCACACAGGTCATCAAGTCACATAGGGTCACCAGGTCACATGAGGGCACCAACATGTCCCCCACCCCCTCCTTTCCATCAAGTTACAAATTTTCCATCTTAGCCCTTACGGAACTCATCGGCATGCAATATCTTAAGGGTTCAGCATTTGACCGCCAAGGTCACTGAGGTCACCAGGTCACAGAGGTACCAACGTCCCCTACCCCACCCCTCCTTTTTTCCACCAAGTTACATCACCATAACTCCCCACCCTTAGGACACTCATACGGCATGCAATATTAATGGTTAACATTTTGACCCAGACACACAACCCAAACAAATAACACACAGTACACACACAACATACGCCAAGTACTCCCTATGTCCCTTCTGCATTTCTTGCAGACGACACAAACTGCAACAAATATCTCTTTGGGTATAGGTCTAACTCTGTAAAAAACCTCAAAATAAGAATGAAAAAGCAAGCGAAAGTTTAAATATATGGAAGCACAAAATTATCAGCGCGAAAAATCATCCGCGCAAAAATGATGATTTGTACAGTACACGATTCACCTGAATTTCTATGGATATAGGTAAAGATTACCAAATATGATTAAATTTTCTATTAATAAAATTGAAAGGACTGAGGGTCAGATCAAAACAACCTGAAAAAATTAAAATAGGTTGCAATATGCCCATCACCAAGGACTCATTTCATCTAGCTCTTATCCCTAACAAGATCCATGAGGTCACATACAAGCATCTCAAAATCCCACCAAAAAAAATCACTAAACCCTGCTTATCTCTAACAATTGTGAAAAACATTATGAGATGCTAAGAAAATCACCCTACAGAATACTTGGGTGCAATGCCCTAGTAGATCCCTAAGGATTTCAATTCATTGCGTTGAGCTTAAGGGGTCCGAAATCGAGCGAACGGCTCAAAACAGATTTTCATAAATTTTCCATGATTACTTGAGAATGGTCTCTTATCCCAAGATTTCCTGTCTGGCAGTATAAAATACACAGGGAATTAGCTTAAAAAATTTGAGGTAAAGTAGTGAGGATCTTGATTCTTCACATACAGCTTAGCGGGATCCACTCCGAAGAAGCAACTCAAACAGTTACAGGTTTTTCAAAGTCTCTAATTTACCAGCATACACATCATTTTGAGACATGTGAGACACTTAAAGGTGCAACGAGAGATTTCAAGTCATCCAAATTTTCTGTAATATGTAGTGATTTCATATATAGATTAGACACTCAATAGATTCCCTACCTTTTATTTGGCTCCAGAAATAGCTTGAAATGAAACCAGAAGGTGATTTGTATAAAATATATTTCCATAGAAAACATAAGCCAAATTTCCTATTTGCTCCTATAGGAAATAAGAAATTTCACATTTTTGGACCAAAGAAACATTTCTCAGCTTAATCCTTTCAGATGGGGATGTGTTTGATAGAAAGCTTTACACCAGTGCACATTTTAGGGACATCCCTTATTTGACATCTTTCATTGCACCTTTAACAGTTAAATGAACTAACCTATATACCAGTGGCGTAGCCAGGTGGGAGCAGAGTGCCCCCTCTCAAAACATTTTTGTGTGAAATCGAGAAATAAAACGCGGATATTCATGTTAAATCAGCCCCTTTTTGGATTCTCTTGCCCTGTGACCAGGAAATTTTTGCTTGTGATCGGGACATTTGTTGCACCTACCAGGAAATTGCCCCCTCGGAACCACCGGGCTGGCTACGCGCCTGCTATATACCCCCACAAACTGCATTTCTGGATATGATCCTACATAACCAGGGGTGAAACTTTCTATTGTGGAATAAAAGGAAGTGAACGGGGAGCAGGAGTTGAGTTGGATAATAGTAAAGGTTATCATACTCTTTAGGTCTTTTTTTTATTTTTCCAGTATTGAAAATTTTCAAAAAAATTTGAGAAAAACTCTGGCATAGATTTCTATTAAGAAAATAGGGTCAAGGTTTTATGGTAATCTAAATTATGACTCATGGGTACGAAGAAACATTCTGCTGCACGCAAAACTCTAGAAAAAAGCAATTCAAACTTTCTACAGGATACTTTTAAGTCAAATGTGAGATACACTCATGGAATTTAACCCTAACATGGCCAAAACTCACTAAAACTCAATGAGCTGAAGCTACAAATGCACATTCTATACCTCTGCTGCTTATATTGAAAATGGAGCCTTCTGATTGGTCGTTTCTGCCATTTTCTGCAATAATGGGTCGCAATGCATTTGTCTCGTTATATTCACGATATTTTCGGTTAATAGAATAGAAAATAAGGGTTGCAGTATTAATTATGGGCTCATACTGTATCCTCGGCCGGAAAAAATTAAAATAATGGACTCGGCTGCGCTCTCGTCCATTATTTATTTTTTCCGACCTCGGACACATTTTCGCCATAAAGGATACTGGCATGTAACCATTGATTTTTAATTCTATCACCATGCACATTAGAAGTTTGTGAGGAAATCGGATAGCTGTAGACGTGGATTAATTGCCTGCCCACCACCACCCGTCAACCCACCCCCACCGGACCACAACCACCCACTGGCCCTGCCATCTGGGGTATAATATAAGCACACACAACACATTGTGTTGTGGGGCAAAATCTATCATTGTACAACAAGATTCTCATAATTTGTTTGACTACATTTATCATCGGAATTTCCGGACCTGCTATAAACTAAGGCACTATCCACCCCCTAATGGTTTTCAAGGTTTCTCCAAACATCCCACTTATTTTATGTAATTTGCCCTTTTTACTCTGCCATTTTTACATTTCAAAGATACCACTCATTCTCATCCTGCTACGAATGTGCTCATCTCAGGGTCGTAGACCACATTAAAGTCACTATTAGAGGTAAAAAACACTCCATCAACAGTTCTGTGAAATCGGAAACAAAATACCGATTTCGGCCCGTTAGTGTCTTTCTGATGTTAAGTGTTGCTTTCAATAAATATGTGGCTTGATACATAGGTGCATGTATGTACCAACGTTATTCTGAGCAGTGCTTTCCATGAGGATTTTCCTCACTGTTATATATTTTAGTAATCAACGGTTTTGTGATTAGGTTAAAATGTACCTTTCAAGATTTCATCTTGCAAACAGAAAACTCACGCATGTTAAAATATTCAAAGCCGTATTTGAGTTTTTCCCTGGCTGTAAAAGTAGTAGAAACTGAATAAATGCCATTGTATGAACCCAATTTTTCACTGACAGAATTTTCACAATTTCATTTTTTTTTTAAAAAATTTGCATGTTTGCTATTCAACTTAAACTCTACTACATGAGATATGTTTATATTTCTTAAAGTTCAATTTTCCATGTCGATTGGGAAATTAAGTATGTAGGGGCATAATACTGCAAAGAAGAACATTTAGAGTACATTTAATGTTCCCATTTTCTGTAAAAGGTCATTTTTACCCATTTTCTGTACAAAGTCTAGAGCTGTTCAGTTTAACCACAGGAAATATTATCAGCAGTTAAATTAAGAACGAGTGAAAATGCCTAAAAAACCAAAGCAAAAGCACTATGTGAAAATACTACAGGTTTCACCAGACTTTAATTTGTTAGATACCCTTGATCAAACCATATGCAAATATGGACTTTTTGGGCGAGGGTAGCCAACGGGTAACACGCTCTATTCGTTGGGTTTTGACCTACTTTTCAATAGCAGTGTTTCAGAAAAATATTCGTGCCATTTATATCCTCTAAAATCTAAGGATGATAGTTATGAAATTTGTGCAATTTTACGTCATATGGTTTTGTACTTAATAAGATAGGGCCCCGCGAAACCCTGACCGTAATTTAGTAAACAAGAATTAATGTTCCAAAGAGTAGAAACCAAAAGCGATCACACTTCCACACATGCTACCGTCGTGAGCGGTTTGAAATAAAAACACGACGGGGTAACACTAAAATAAAACTGAATATAGAGGGCGAACAGGCACGACAACAGGGGAGGCAAGCCAAGAAATCCCAAATCTAGACATCGCCCTTAGCTTAACACGTAAAATGAAATATTGACGAAACAATTGATGAAATGTATATGTTGTCAAGGAAATATTTTATTTGTATTGTATTACAGTGATGTGTGGTTAACAGGTCTTTAAATCGTTATGGAAGCATTGAATTAACGAAGCTTAAGGGGGGATGGTCCGATATAAGGATATCAAGTTTTCATCTTGATAGATAGGCCAGGCTTCACCCCAAAAACCCAATCTTAAGTTTCGCCCCAATATTTCAATCCATTGGCGGGAGAGCTAAAAACGTGATTTTGTAAGCCCCATAGAGTACTTTATGTACAATTAATTATTGGGCGCAAAAATGGGGAAACATGTTCACTCAATAAACTTCCAAAAAATTTGCCCAAAATTTCACAGGTAAAGAGAAAAATAGTAGCTTTCGTCTGATACAAAAAAAATGTGACAAAAGAAACCGCAAACCTTGTTTTGATCTGCCTGCTATCGTACTTGTTCCCTAGAGAAAACCATGCTTTGTCTTTCTGCGTGCACGACAGAAAAACTACTAAATCATCATCTTATTACATAAAGACGGCGTATGGCTTATTCACTCCCGTGTGATCTAATACATTGCTTAAGCATTCCAAATATGTAAAAAAAAGGGGTCGGGAAAAATTGGGGCGCTTCTTTCTGGAAATCTCACTTGTCTCTTTAAGAATGTTGTCATTTTGTTGTTATGAATAAAAAACGTTCAAATCTTTAACTATCCAACGGTTGGACTGTTTACTTGCTTTATGTAAGGGAGGCTTAGAGGACACATGAATGGTGGATTTTGATTGGGTCAGCCACCTGTAATGAGGTTCTTAATTTTTTGCTGCATGCGTAGTACTGCTGATTGATCATGACTGAAAATAAGAACTCATCTTCCTATGATATTTAGACATGGTGAAAAGTGCATTACTTATTACAATAACTTATACAGTGAGGCAGTAGTTTATGGTTGCAAAAATGATCTGCAGTCAAGTATGTAACTATGTGGTCACCCAGCTTTATGGTTTACTTGGGGTTCTTGCCAAATTTAAAGCCAAACTTTGTCCTGTGGGGGGAAACGGGGACAGCAGAAGGGCGGAGGGAGAGATACAAGGTGTCTGTGCGGCGGCGATCGGTTAGCGGTCCTTTTGGCTTTTATACATTTTTATGCAATTGACCTCATGCAGATGACTTTTGGATTTATGGGGGGAGGGGGACCCTTGAAACCCTGATAATAAACCTCAGGGCGTTGTTTCGACGGTATGCAAACATCAGTTCCATAGGTCAAAGTGCGTCAAAACCCATAGGAGGACAGACAAGATCTCATTTTTAGTAGCCTAGTGCATTTCCCCGTGTGTGACCTTTATCTAGATGCATGGGACCATTTGATATCATTTTAGTAGTATATAGATAGATTGCAATTACACACTTCTTTGCAAGTCTTTGGGTGACAGAAGAAAAATTTAGGGGGTGACAGTTGCTGAACGTGGGAGCTTACATTTTGGGATGTTTATAATATTTAAAACAGAACTTTAGTGATCATGTTGGTAGTGTGCCGCATCCTGTAAATACTTTACGTCCGTCGGCATGACGAACTATCCGGAATTGCTTCTTACATTTGCTGGTAAAATGGTGAGTCTACAGTGGTCAATCTTGTGGTGGGTAAATATAGCGTTGATTGTTTTCCCGCATAAGGTGTAGTTATATTCTATAAGTATGTTGATTGGTCACATTTCCCTTTAAAAAATAATAAATGGACGAGGGATATGAAGGCCCATGTTCATCTGTGTCAAATATTTTACGTTCATGTATGCCTCGGCTAAGTATGTGCCAAAAAAGTCAAAATAAGTCAACTTGCAAAAATTCCACAAAAGTCATTTATTTTTATCCCGTCCCATACCTTTTACATGGCTATTTCCCCTTGACTCGCACTTTCTTTTAAGGAATTTATTAAATATGACTTTAATTGATATGGATTAGCTCACATTCTTTGTTTAAATATTTATTGGTTTTATTCGTCTGTTTGTAATGTCATGGCCATCTAACATCAATTATATTTGATTACACGGCATGCATGCCTGGGTTTGTCTTTATTGTGCGAGGCTAAAACCAATACAGCAAGGCGCCATTTGATTGTTTATCGTCGTTAAATTCTGCAGGTAGATGGCATGGCTCATTTCCCATTCCATTCAAATCACACCAAATGCCAAGCTGACACTTGGTGTGAACTATGTGTGATCCACGGAATGGAGTTTGTGTGGACGCAAACTTGGTGGGGGAAAACCGGAGCGATTTAATCACAGTGTGATAAAAACTCAGTTTTTGGCACGTGTAAACACAGCTTTAGTTATGAGTGGTCAAAACTCGGTCAGTCGCTGAGCAGGAGTGTGTATGAAAGCGCACCAAAGGATTTTTAACCTCACAAAGGTGCAGGGCAGAAAAAATGTGGGGCCAGAAGGGGGACAGGGCCACCAACCAGCAAACAATTGAGTTAAAGGTGCAAAGAGAGATTACATAACAGGTGTCCCTAAAAACTGGGAAAAATCTAAGTTTTGCCTAATGTAAAGCTGTCTATAAAAATAGTCGCCCCATGTTGAAAGGGAGTTAAGCGGAAAAAGAGGAGGGGGACAAAAAAAAGGGGAAAAGGGCCGAAGTGAGGAGAGGAGCAAAGAAAAAATTCAGCCTATGTGGGCTATACTGACAATTAGCGAATTGAAAATCGCATTTTTTTTCACTTTCAAGGCATTTCTGTAAACCAAAGACAGGTAAGAAATTATTGGGGGTCTTATCTATATGAAAATCACGGCAAATGACACAAGATAGGGGGCCCCCAAAAATCGCGCGGTGCAACCTGTAAGGGGACACACCCCAAGGAGAACGGGCCAAACCAGGGGGAGGAACAGCAAACTATAGAGTAAAATTAATAATTGATCGTATCTGTTGAGGGAGAGATCTGCATGTAGATGCCTATGAACATCACTCAATACAAACACAATATGACCCTTCAGAAGTTCAGATTAGAGGACTCATCTTTGACAGCTGAAGAAAGGAAGAGGTGATATTATGCCAATTCATTTCGTCGTCATTCTATAATATTCCCGTGCTGCCCGGTAATCAAAATGCAATTATCCACAAATGACAGAGGAAAGGCACCGGAATACTCAGCAATCAGTCAACTTACCACCGGGGATCTGTGCTGGGATCACAGATTATCAAACAGCCAAAGAAATTAGACTGGTGATGATCTGATAAAACGGGGCGACTTGCACTGGTAAACGAAGCTACAATAAAACAAAAAGGATCTGCTAATTATGGCTTTGTCAGTTCAATAGGTTGGAAGAGGGTTTGGCATCTTCATTACTGAAAATGTTTTAGAACCATTTTAGTTACATGTTTACACGAGGACCAAATATTGGACATTGTTTTGGTCAAGTACTATTCATGAGGTCAGGGGGGGGGCTTTTTTTTTTTGGGTGGTTTCCTTGGGCTCCTCACTTTGGGGGCCTTGTCGTTCCTCTTTTTATTCGGAAGGATCCTATATGTAAATGTTAATTATATCCAACTGAATCCAAAGTTTAATTTTATGAACATGAAATCTTAAGTCTGCCCAATTAGAAGGGGGGGCTTAAAATTAAACTTGACCCAAAAGGAAGGTAGTTACAATCCATACTTAAAGAGATTGCTTCAGAGATTAGGGTTTATCAACGAACAGGGAGGCCTATCACAATTGCATCTAGTGTGCACTTTATCTTTTAGGCTGGGCATTCTGAAAGAGAGACTAACTTTTGACTGGGTTTAAACCCGGGTTAGTTCTAACATGAGGTGGACCATTTTCCTTTTCAATACTGTGAAGTTAAATTAGCAGGTGGAGAAATTTCTCAAGGATGGGCCCGGAGTGGCCATCCATGAGGAATTTCTCACCTGTTACAGCACACTTTTAGAATATGTGGAAAGGTAAAAGGTCCACTCATGTTGGACTAACCCTGGTTTTAAACCTGAGTCGAGGTTAGATCCTTTCAGAATGCCAGCCTTGGTTCTATCACAACAGGAACAAAGGATTTGACAGAAAATTTTTACCACTTTGACCAAAAAGAGTAAGAATTTGTGATTTTAGCAAACATGGAAGATGAGGCCCTTGAAAGACTAATTAAAATCTTGCCAATCATTAAAAACTAGAATTTCGCGGTTCCTGGCCTTCGCGCTCACTATATTTTCAAAAATATAAGCTGTGGGCCGCCCCCATGACCTTTGACCCTGGCCACATGACTTTGATCTCATCAAACTATGAGGGGATCGCATTGGTGCACCTATGACAAAAATTTAGGTTCCAATTGAATTCAAGTTTTCAATTTAGATCATTTTACATTTTAAGACCCAATTTTTCAACTGACTTCACATGACCGTTGACCTTTCAACCATGATCTTTGACCTCATCAAATATGAGGGATCCCATTGTGCACCTATGAAGAAGTTTGGTTTCCAATTGAAGTTAAACTTTTCAATTGAGGTCAATTAAAAAAAACTTAACAATTAGGTGACACACATCACACATCCACACACAGCATCCACACACACATTCCTACATACCACGCACAACGGATTGATAAATGGTCCTGCCAGCTATAGCTGGCGGCCCACAATTAAAAACCAGTAAAAATTGCAAGAAAATCAGAGTAGCCAATAATTGCTTTAACACCCCTAATATCTCGGACATTGAGTGTAATTAAAACGGCTAACGAGTAAACCAGCAGGGCTAATTGGGACAGTCGTGGATCTATAATTCGCTAGCCCTCATCAATGGCGCTGGGACATTTACCATATATGGCGTGTTAAACCTGGTTGAGTAATTACGGATATTGATACTAGTGACGGTAATAGCACATTTGGATAATCATCATTACCCTGTGATGTTTTTACCAGCCTTTCACACTACTCTTAATTGCTCGTACATGATATAGCTGGTATAGCCTCTGAGTAACCAAATTTTCAAAAAAATAGACTTTCCATTATCTGTTACAATATGGTTAAAACTTTTCGTACATGTTCTCGGATTGGCTAAAACACATATAACCCATGTTGAACCAATCAAATCTGCCGGTAGACCTTGAGCAAGGGGATTAAGAGATAGATACTGGAATATGTCTTTTAGGGGAAATTTGTAAGAGAGGGCACCATTCTGTTATATGGCATACCAATATTGATTAAGAGGTTTGTCAGAGTTTTTGGCTATACTATCTTGTGTCTTGCACGAAAAAAATTGCAGACAAAAAATTAGAAATACTTTTGCTGGGCATTTTTACTTGACCCTGCAAAACGAGCAACAATAGCTGAAAACAAGTCTCGTCGCCTCATGAGAAAATTTGTGCGGTATTATCACTTTTGGTAACATTGCAAGTGATCGGAAGAGTATTAGCTTCCCCTATTAATGGGACTATTTCTCCTTACAGTGTCTGTTCCCTGGACTCATTCGACATAGGCTTCAATTACAGCAGGGAAAACTGGATTTATATGCATGCACTCTACTTCATCAAATGTTACAAAAAATTTAGTATAATGTTATCAATCACAACAGTTAAGTATCACTCTTTTTGGGTATGATATTTTTATGACTTGTGCAACACCTATTCCCATATCCCAACTTAAAATTTATATAAATTCTGACTACCGTCTACTTGAAGGCCTTAAGGAAAAATTACAAGCACAAAATTTCTTAAAGCATTCTTTTTTGTAATACTGTGAAAAATAAAAAAATTTGCAGCTAAGATATTGGCAAAAACCTAACCATCAGTGCAATTAAATTTTTGGTGTGTAATTGATTCCTATTTATATAAGATTACGACATTTGCTTTCTGACAACTTTGTGAATTAAAGCTCAACATTTTTGTAATAAAACGGTGGTGAAGTCATTGAAATTAACAATTATTAAAAAAAGAAAAAACCTAAAAAATTAAAACAGCAATTTATAACAGACATACATGTACATAGGAAGCACTTACTAAGTAAATCCATATCACATTATGACATGGTCTTAATAGTAATTAGAGCTACGAATCCACACTCAAGTACATCATTCCACAATCAGTCAATGTTTACAATAGCATCTACCAATTAAATCCTAATAATCACAAAAATGAAAGGGCATCTTTCAATACGAAGTGATTAAGTAGTCAATTTACTAATTAATTTTGCATCTAGCAAGACATTAAAATTATTTAAATAATGACGTCTAC
>JAMKCH010030186.1:0-16588 GCA_023653785.1 Ophioderma brevispina
TCATGGTAATTGATTGAATAATAATGGAGCCGAGATCGTCTTTTTCGGAAAAATCAGCTGTTCGTGTTTTCATAAGTGCAGAAGTTTACTGTCATGTGGAGTGATTGTGGTTGATTATTAAAAATTTGTGGTACGATGTAGTAATTTACTCGAGTCTCGGCGCGAGTCGACTCGCGTCGAAATTCTACCCCTGCACTACAGATACATCATACATGCAGTGTAAAACATGAAAATTAACCCTCATGAGTTACAAGATTGGCGTAAGATTTGCGGGGGGGGGGGGGGGCGGAGGACCTTAAACTTGCCATTCAAATACTTAACCTAGGATGCAGTTCATGTTGTGTGGTGATGTGTTTACTTCACAAAAAAATATATCGGTCATCGGACCGATTGTGTCACCTGAAGAGGGGTTGTGAATGATAGGCCTAACTGACGTTTGGACCTTATATGTGAACTTTGACCTCATCACAAAACATGATGATCCCCCATTTTGCACCTATGATCAAGTTTGGTTCCATTTGAACTTCAACTTTTCAATGAGGTCAATTTGACATTTCAGCTATTTAAAAACTTGACCTCACATGGACCTTTGAACTTGGTATGTGACCTTTGACCTCATCAAACATGGAGGATGCCATGTTGCAACTGTGATCCAAGTTTGGTTCCAAAGCCTAACAGTATGAGGATATTACAGGCAAATGTCAACTTTTTCAACAACAGACAACAAACAACAGACCACAACAGACAACAACAACAGACATCAACAGACAACAACCAGACTACAGTGACAAAGTTGATCCCTATTGTTTTATGCCTTAGGGAAGGCGACACAAAAGACATCGGTTCTCGGACCGCTTGTGTTGCCTGGCCATCGTGGTTAGTGAATGATGGTCTAACAGACCTTTGCACCATTGCTATGTGTTGTTGGCCCTCAATAACCTAATAAAAAAATGAGGGTTTGCATGTAAACCTCCATAAACCAAGTTTGGTTTCCAATTGAACTTCAACTTTCCAAATGAGGTCAATCTGACAGATGACTGCAATGACTTGACCTGGTATGCGGACCTTTAAACCTCCAACAAATGAGGGATCCATTTTGACCTGTGACCCAAGTTGATTTAAATTCATCAAGTATGCGGATATTAAGGCAAATGTTAACCATTTGCACATCAACAAACAGACATCAACAACAACAAACAGAAACATAAGACATCAAAAAACAACAGACTTAACACAACCAGTGGACAAAGTGATCCCTCTGTGCTTCCTGGCCTTAGGGCGGCGGACACAAAAACTTGAATACCCAAAATGTGCACATGGCGTGGAATATTTGTACAGTTGGTAAAGCTAGACAGGTGTATGTTCCAAAACTCAGTGTAAATCTATGTGACTAAACCCTTCTTTGAAAAAGTGTCTAACCGATCACCGTATATCTGTTATACGATTACAGATTTTAAAACTTCAAAATCGGATTCAGTCCGATTCCAATTTTTTCTGTGTATTTATGCGTTCATGCCATTTTCGACAGCAAGACGATGCCAGAAAGTAGCAGATCGATCTAGGTAAACCACTAAAACGGCGAATAGTAAGTTGGGAACAACATACATATCTTGGGTACATTAAAAAATTAATTGATGTTCAGTTTTTTTATTTTTTCACTGTTTGGCATCAGTTGGAACAATGTTAATTCAAGTTTGGACCCTCTTTGATATTAATTTAATTGGTTAAGAAACATCGGTTAAAAAACTGAGGAAATTTTGCCGACTATCGAATCAGGGATACCAAAAGGGTATATCGGACCGATTGCAGAAATACCGATCATACGGTTATTCTCTAGTGAATACTATGTCATGGGCCTGATGAGGTACATTGTCCAAAGCACTGTGTACTGGTATGAAAAGTTCTATGAGTAGGACATAAACATGAGTTAGTATACACGTAGGGTTACGCACGAGTTGGGGAATGACCCCTGGATCTACCATCGATGGATCTGTGGTGGCAACCATCCCTAGTTCTTGGTATCAACCACCGCTAAGTATCCGCCTCTGTCGTTCTGTGACACCAACAGTGTGGCCATCAGGAGAGAGGAAATCAAGCTCTATTGGTCCAGATGTCCTCATCTTCTGTGTGTAGAATAACTTGCATTTGAAGAAAAGTATGTGAATCACATTGTTATGTACTGGCATAAATCAAATTTTGATGAAACATACCACCTACATTTCCAGAGTCGCTCTAAAGAATATAAACAGCATGGATTCCTACGCACGGTGAACCCAGAGCTTAGGCTTACTCCAGGTGTACTCTAAGCGCTACTCTTGACTGCTTATTGATGCACAGTACCTACAACCTAAACGTGTACTTGCGAAGGACACAAGCCACTGGGTGGATAGCCACTAGTTACTTACATGTACCCATCCTATAGTGTAATCTGCAGTTGCCTGCTAGGTGACGAACAGGTACCCATGTAAGCCACCAGTAGTGGGAGTACCTTCTGCAGTTAACTCCTCGGGAGTACCTTCCACAGTACTCCCCTACCGGCTGCAGCCTATGTTAGGCAGAACTTTGCACCATAGAGGACGCTAAACATTCAATTGTTGACAACTTTCTGATTCATTTTCAAGCTTAGTACCATCTATATTGAATGAGCATCACCAAAACCCTATATATGACATTCTTGTGTAAAAAAATAAAATAATGTGACCAAAATGTAATGAAAATGGATCCACAGACTTAAAGCTCATTTGACCTGGGAGTACATGCAGGGTATACGCATGGGGTGATAGTGGTTAACACTGCATGTGTACCACTTTGTGGTGCCGGCGATGTGGTTACCCATCGAGTGGAGACTTGTGGTTACTTACCTGCTACTTCAAAGGTACTCCCATGAAGAAATTGGTTTGTAGCCTTAAAAAGATATGCAAGATAAGAGAGTTATCAACCCTTACTCTTCAAAAATCGGACAGTTCATTCCTTGGAGAGCTCGGATGTTGATATGGGGGGCAGTGTCATATTTGAAAACGCCCCGGTGGGGGTCAGGAGACAAAAGCCCACTAAAATTTTGGGTTTATAGCTTAAATATCTTTCTGAGGGCTAATTTATTGCCACTATTTGGACATTATCGTCGCATGCTGGCCATTGAATTTTTAACCTATACTGTGCTGGCAATTGGCTGCAGCGCAATGGACCTGAATTCTTCAAGAGAACCAATGGGCTCATCTCAATGACAAAATTAAAATCTTGGTGGGAGGGCCAATTGCCACTGGTGTCATCATTAAGGAGTGTGAGAATACAACCTTGACTGAAATTAGCAGGAGAAATGTGTGGCAGTTAATGGACTAGAATGGGGTTTATTAAAAAGTAATCCTTACCCCGTCAAAACACACCCTTCTAAAAAAGTCGCCCCACACCTGACAGTGCAATCAGAGCTGGTAGAGATATCTTGCCTGGATTGGCTGGGGCAAGTGTAGGCGTTAACGTGGACTAGAATGTGGTTAAAAAAGTAATCCTACCTCGTCAAAACAACACCCTTCTCAAAGGTCGCCCCCAACCTGGACAGTGCCAGCATAGTGGTTAGTAGCGTAGATCTTGCCTGGCTTGGAAGTTGGGCAAAGTGCAGGCAGTTAACTGGACTAGAATGGGGTTAAAAGTAATTCCTTACCTCGTCAAAACACACACTTCTCAAAGTCACCACACTGACAGTGCCATTATAGATGGAGGAGTATATCTTGCCTGGATTGGCAGGGGCAAAGTGCAGGCAGTTAAATGGGACTCGAATGGGGTTGTTATTAAAAAGTAATACCGTACTCGTGCATAACACACCCTCTCATAGTCAGCACACCTGACAGTGCCATCATAGCGGGTAGAGGATATCTTGCCTGGATTGGCAGGGGCAACAAAGGTTGTAGGCAGTTTTAACTGACTAGATGGGGTTTTGTAAAAAGTAATCCATACCTCGTCAAACACACCCTTCTCAAAGTCACAACCACCTGACAGGCCATCATAGTGGTAGAGTATAATCTGCCATGGATTAGCGAGCCAAAGTGTAGGCAGTTAGACGTGACTAGGAAATGTGGGTAAAAAGTAATCCTTACCTGTCAAAACACACCCTTCTCAAAGTCGCCACATCTGACAATTGCCATCATAGCTGGTAGAGTATATCTTGCTGGATTGGAGGGGCCATGTAGGCAGTTAACGGGCTAGACTGGGGTTAAAAGTAATCCTTACCTCGTCAAACACACTCTTCTTTTTTACTTTTCCCCCCCCCAAAGTCCCTACATGGACAGTTGCATCGTAGCTGGTAGGGTATATCTTGCCCTGGATGGAAGAGGCAAAGAGTAGGCAGTTAACTGGACGAGAATGGGTTAAAAAAGTAATCCCTCTTACCTCTCAAAACCACCCTTTCAAAGTCGCCACACATGACAGTGCATCATAGCTGGTAGAGTATTATCTGCTCTGTGGATTGGCAGGGGCAAAGTGTAGGCAGTTAACATGACTAGAATGGGGTTGGGTTAAAAAGTAATCCTTAACCTCGTCATAACACCACCCTTCTCAAAAGTCTCACACCTGCAGTGCATCATAGCTGGTGATCTTGCCTGGATTGGCGGGGCCACAAGGGTAGGCAGTTAACTGGACTAAGAATGGGGGTTAAAAAAGTAATCCTGACCTCGGTCAAACACAACCTTCTCAAGGTCACCCAACACCTGGACAGTGCCATCAAGCTGGCAGAGTAATCTTGCTGGATTGGAGGGCAACGTGTAGGCAGTTAACATGACTAGAATGAGGTTAAAAGGAATCCTTTACCTCGATCAAACACACCCTCTCAAAAGTCACCAAACTGACAGTGCCTCGTAGCTGTAGAGGTAGGAGTTATATTGCCTGGATGGAAGGGGCAAAGTGTAGGCAGTTAACTGGGCTAGAATGGGCAGGTAAAAAGTAATCCTTACCTCGTCAAAACAAACCTTCTCAAAGTCGACCACACCTGACAGTGGCCATCATAGATGGATAGATAGAGTAATCTTGCCTGGAGTGGCGGGGCAAAGGTAGGCAGTAATAGTGACAAGAAGTGTGGTTAAAAAGTAATCCTTACCCCGTCAAAAACACCCTTCTCAGCAAAGTCACCACACCCTTGACAGGTGCCACTCATAGTGGTTAGGTAGAAGCTATATATTGCATGGATTGGCAGGGGCAAAGTGTAGGCGTTTAACTGGGCTAGATAGAATGGGGTTTTAAAAAGTAATCCTTACCTCGTCAAACACACTCTTGTTTTTCCTCAAGTCTCCCCACCTGACAGTGCAATCTAAGCTGGTAGAGCATATCTTGCCTGGATTGGCAGGGGGCAAAGTAGTAGGAAGCAGAACTGACTAGAATGGGGTTTTTAAAAGTAATCCTTACCTCGTCAAACACACTCTTCTCAAAGTCTCCACACCTGACAGTGCCATCATCGCTGGTAGAAGTATATCTTGCCTGGATTGGCAGGGGCAACGTGTAGTGTAGGCCAGTTAACTGGACTCGAATGAGTGTTCAAAAAGTAATCCTTACCTCGTCAAACACACTCTTCTCAAAGTCACCACACCTGACAGTGCCATCATAGCGGTAGCGTATATCTTGCCTGGATTGGCAGGGGCACAGTTGTAGGCAGTTAACTGACTAGAATGAGTGTTCAAAAGTAATCCTTACCCGGTCCAAAACACCCTTCTCAACGTCACCACACTGACAGTGACATAATTAAGGCTGGTAGAGGATTATCTTGCCTGGATTGGCTGGGGCAAAGTGTAGGCAGTTAACATGACTAGAATGGGGGTAAAAGTAATCCTACCTCGTCAAAACACACCCTTATCAAAAGTTCCACAACCTGGGACAGGGCCATCATAGCTGGTAGAGTATATCTTGCTGGATTGGCAGGGGCAAAGTGCAGGCAGTTACTGGACTAGAATTTGAATGAGTGTTCAAAGTAATCGCATGACCTCGTCAAACACACCCTTCTCGCAACGTCACCACACATGACAGTGCCATTGTAGCTGGTAGAGTATCTCTTGCGGATTGGCAGGGGCAAAGGGTAGGCAGTTAACGGACTAGAATGAGTGTTCAAAAGTAATCCTTACCTCGTCAACCACACCCTTCTCAAAGTCAGCACACCTGACAGTGCCATCATAGCGGGTAGAGTATATCTTGCCTGGATGTGGCAGGGGCAAAGTATAGGCAGTTAACATGACTAGAATGGGGTTGTAAAGAAAGTAATCCTTACCTCGTCAAACCCACCCTTCTCAAAGTTCTCCACACCTGAAAAGTGCACATCATAGCTGGTAGAGTATATATTGCCTGGATTGGCAGGGGCCAGTGTAGGCAGTTAAACATGACTAGAATGGGGGTTACAAAGTAATCCTTACTGTCAAACAACCACCACCTTCTCAAAAGTCTCCACACCCTGACAGTGCAATCATAGCTGGTAGATTTTATCTTGCCTGGATTGGGCAGGGGCAAAGTGTAGGCAGTTAACTGGACGCGAGAATGGGGTTTAAGAAGTAATCCGTTACCTCGCAAAACACCACCCTTCTCAAAGTCCCCACACCTGACAGGCCATCATAGCTGGGAGAGTATATCTTGCCCTTGGATGGACAGTGCGGCAAAGTGTGTAGGCAGTTAAACTGGGCTAGAATTTGGGGTTATAATAAAGTAATCTTACCTCGTCAAGACACACCCTTCTCGTAGAGTCGCCACCACCTGACAGTGCCAAGAGCTGGTAGATAGAGTATATCTTGCCTGATAGGCAGGGGCAAAGTGTAGGCAGTTAAATCTGGACTAGAATGTGGTTCAAAAAGTAAATCCTTACATCAGGTCAAACAAACCATCTCAAAGTATCCACACCTGACCAGTGCCATCGTAGATGTAGCGTATATCTTGCCTGGATTGGCAGGGGCAATGGTAGGCAGTTAACTTGACTAGAATGGGGTTAAAAGTAATCCTTACCTCATCAAACACACTCTTCTCAAAGTCTCCACACCTGAACAGTGCCATCATAGTGGTAGAGTATATCTTGCCGGATTGGCAGGGCAAAAGTGCAGGCAGTTAAATGGCCTAGAATGTGGTTAGAAAGTATCTCTTACCTCATCAAAAAACCCTTCTCAAAGTTCCACACTCTGACAGTGCCATCATAGCGGGTAGAGTATATGCTTGCCTGGAGTGGCAGGGGCAAAGTGCAGGCAGTTAACTGGACTAGCATGTGGTTAGAGAAGTAGATCCTATCCTCGTCAAACCATGACCCTTCTCAAAGTCTCCACACCTGACAGTGCCAACGTAGCTGGTAGAAGATTTTTAGAGTTATATCTGCCTGTGGTATTGGCAGGGGCAAAGTATAGGCAGTTAACATGACTAGAATGGGGTTAAAAAGAATCCTTAGCTCGTCAAACACCACCATCTCAAAGTCACCACACCTGACAGTGCCATCATAGCGGGTAGATATATCTTGCCTGGATTGTGGGGCAAAGTGTAGGCAGTTAACATGACTAGAATGGGGTTAAAAGTAAATCCTTCCTCGTAAAAACACCAACCTTATCAAACGTCGCCACACCTAGACAGTGGACATCGTAGCTGGTAGAGTATATCTTGCCTGGAGCGGCAGGACCCGGCAAAGTATAGGCAGTTAACATGACTAGAATGGGGTTAAAAGTAATCCTTGGACCTCGTCAAACACACTTCTTCAGTCTCCCACACCTGGACAGTGGACATCATTAGATGGTTGAGTATATCTTTGCCGGGATTTAGCAGGGGCCGCAAAGTGTAGGGCAGTTAACTGGCTAGTAGAATGTGGTAAAAAGTAATCCTTACCTCGTCAAACACACTCTTCTCAAAGTCGCCACATCTGACAGTGCCATCATAGCGGGTAGAGTTAGTAGTATATCTGCTGGATTGGGCAGGGGCAAAGTGTAGGCAGTTAACTTGACTAGAATGGGGTTAAAAAGTAATCCTTACTCGTCAAATCACACCCTTCTAAAACTCACCCACCTGACAGTGCCAATTGCATGGTAGTGGTAGAGTATATCTTGCGGTATTGGTAGGGGCAAAGTGTAGGCAGTTAACAGGACTCGAATGGGTTAAAAAGTAATCCGTACATAGTGTCAAAACACACCCTTCTCAAAGTCAGCACACCTGACAGTGCCATCATAGCGGGTAGAGTGATATCTTGCGGATTGGTAGGGGCACAAGTGTAGGCCGTTAACAGGACTAGAATGGGGTTAAAAAAGTAATCTTAACTCGTGCAAACACACCCTTCTCAAAGTCGCCACACCTGACAGTGCCATCATAGATGCTAGTAAGAGTATATCGTGCTGGTATTAGCAGAAGGGCAAAGGGTAGGCAGTTAACATGACTAGAATGGGGTTAAAAAAGTATCCTTACCTCGTCAAACAACCACCCTTCTCAAAGTCGCCACACCTGACAGGGCCATCATAGCTGTAGTAGAGCATTATTGCCTGGCTGGCAGGGGCAAAGTGTAGGCAGTTAAAACAGGTCTTGCATGGGCTCGAACAAGGTACACTCCATGTCATTCTCGGCCTTCACAGACTCCTACAGAAAAACAGGTACCATTTGTTGTTAGAATTGCAAAATAGATTAGTTCTCTTTTTCTCACGTCATAAATCAGCATTGTGGTGCTGTTGAATCATCTAAATCTAGTAAATTTGAATCAAAATGTAAATGAATTAAGGCTTTGACTTGGAGACTTCCAAGGCAGGCACCCTCCAACTTTCAAGAAAATTGTGTTTTTTTATGCTTGTCCAGATAATATAATAATCACTGTGTGAAATAACTAAGCTCAATCAATGTCCTTCATATAGAAAATCAAACTTTGGTATAAATTGGGATCCGGAATTTTGTCATGTACACGGTTGGTATCTTAGGCTTTATTATACTCTACATAAAGTTGAATGCATTTAAATACAATATCCCAATTCATCTATTAACTTGGGGGATTCAGCATTTTAGGTGACTATCTTATTTGCTAGTGAATATTTGAATTACCACCAAAATAAATATACTTGAAATCTCTGAGTCAGCCTTAAGTAGGAGCTTGATACACCAAAGCCATATTAGAGTCAAGCCAATCACCAGTCAAGATAATACATTTTTTATTTTCGGCCAGCTTAGGCGGGCTGAAAAAAGGAAAACCCTGTTTTTTTTTTGGTTCTTTTCTGGAGCTCAAAAATTGGTCTAAAATAGCCAAATATCTGAAAAATCAAGAGAAAAATGAAATTTTTTACAAAATTTCCTAAAAAAATTGCCAAAATTGATAAATTTGGGCTAAAAACAGGCTGATTTTACATGATTTTGGAAAAAAAACTTAAACAAAAAATACATCGGTCCTCGGACCGATTGTGTCGCATGCCGTCGCGGTTAGTGAATGATAGGCCTAACATGGACCTGTTGACCTGATATGTGACCTTTGACATCATCAACAAATGAGGGATTCCAATGTTGCACCTATGACTCGAGCTTGGTTCCAATTGAACTCAACTTTTCAAAGGCAGTCAATTTTACATTTTTAAACCTATTTTACAACTTGACCCTCACAGGACCCCCCCCCCAAGGACCTTGGTTATGCGACCTTTGACCTCCATCAACAAATGAGGATCCAATGTTGCACATATGATTCAAGTTTGGTTCCAATTGAACTCAACTTTTCAAATGCGGTCAATTTACATTTTCAGCCTATTTTACAACTGACCTCACATGACCTTTGAACTTGGTATGCGACCTTGACCTTGGTATGCGACCTTGACCTGGTATGCGACCTTTGACCTTGGTATGCGACCTTTGGAACCTCAAACAAATGAGGATCCCATGTTGCAATCTGATTCAAGTTTGGTTCCAATCTTGACACTTCAACTTTTCAAATGAGTTCAATTTTACATTTTCAGCCTATTTTACAACTGACCTCACAGACCTTTGACCTTGGCATTGTGACCGCTCATCAAAAAGTGGGGGATGCCATGTCATATCATTCAGTTATATCAATCAAGTTTATTCCAAGCACATAATCAAAACATTTACAAAATATTTTGAATTACATTAAAAAGCAATGGAGGAAAAGTCCATGAGGCCAATAAGGCCCGATAGAGACTACCCCCCTGCGCAAAATTTAATGTTACCAACAAAAAAACACATTTAAAATTGGACGCAGCTGACAAAACATGGACATAACAACACAAGTGGACATGCCCCAAATTAATTTTGGAGCACGAAACACACAAACTTTGAACTTAGGAAACCAGACATTGTTGCACCTTAATGCCAAGTTTGGTTTAAATCCTCAAAGTATGAGGATATTACAGACAATGTTACCCTTTTCACAAACAGGACATCAACAACAACAGACATCAACACAGACAAAAACAAAAGTGGACAAAATGATACCTATGTGTATTCCTGCCTTAGGGCAGGCGACACAAAGATCTCAAATACTGAAAACAGCTTTGTTTATTTTCGTCGCATTATGTCAGCTCGCTTGTGCGATAACAATGTTTGTGCTACTTACAACATCCCACAATCCCAATTTCTCCCCAATTGTCTCCAGCACACACCAACACCTTCTTTTCTGATGGATGAGGATGGCAACGAAAAGATACGATCAATTGTAACCTTAGCAACTCTTTCTTGGGCAAATCCTCTCTGGCAAGACACTTGCGTAAATGATTGAAGATCTGTAGTCTGCTTAGCTGATGGTGACTTGGGGAGATTTGCCACGCCTCTTCATCATCTTGATGGAAGGCTGTTGAGCAATTCTCCTTACTCTCTTCTGATAGGTTATGTGGGATCATCTCTATAGGTTGATGGGTTTCCTTCCTTGGGGCAGTTAAAAAGCAAAAAGACAATGAATTAATAAACTGTAGGCTGGTCTTCTGGAAGGGACCACGAATTTAGACTGGGTTGAAACCAGGGTTAGTCTACAGAGGGAGACCTGTTTTCCTTTCAAAACTACTGGGAAGTTAAATTGTAATGGGTTGAGAAAATTCCTACTGGATGGGCTGGAACAGCCCATCCATGAGGAATTTCCACACGTTACAGAACACTTTTAGAGTATGTTTAGAAAAAAAGGTCCCCTCTGGTAGGACTACCCCTGGGTTTAAAACCAGGTCTAAGTTAGTCTCCCTTTCAGAATACCAACCTAAGTCTTTAATAAAATCTTTGAATTAAATTGGTACTAAAGGGGAGTGACATGATGAAATCCTCGTCCCCAACTTCACTGAAACAAAAATAGATTTGTACCAGAAATATTTCAATAAGATCAAAGGTCATTGGAGGCTAATAACATTTGACCTAAGTATGTGACCTTTAATCCAACCATGACATGCAAGGCTCTATGGTGCACCCTGTGACTTGAGTTTGGTGGCAGAGTATAGGCTGTCCAGTCCCACAAGTATTTTCCGAAGGTAAAACGTTAAAAGAACACTCAGTGATTTGCTAAATAATCAAATTGCAAAAAACATCAAAATCAATTTTTCATGTAAGGGTTCCCAATAAGGATAAGTTCCTCCCTAAAAATTTCAGGACATTCGTTGCCCTAACTTCACTTAGAACTGATGTTTAGAAAATTCAAAAAAAGTTTTAAAGAGAGGGAAACATTTGGCTCTGCTACAAAAGTTGTGCCTTTTCAAAAAACACCTTTGGTTTCAACACACACTCGCTTTCCAAAAAAGATGTTGTCAGAAAAGAGTGGCACTTACCGTATTCAAAGGTCTAAAGTCGAGGAACATGCAAATTATCCATTTACAAAACAATGATTTCCCTTCTTTGTATTCATTGCGGTCTGAAGTAAAATAAGCTTAAAACAATGAAGCCTAGGCACAAAAAAATAAACAAAACAAGACAAATATGCAAGGAAACAGAGATGTAAGCTTACATTCATTCATATCAAATAAGCATTTTTCTTCGAATGCTCTTTTTAATGAATATAATGTTTTTGAAAATTGCCTGTTTCAATCAAAATACGCCTTAATTGTTTTGTCATTCGGGTGAGAATCAATAGTCACAGTTTCCGTCATATGCCTGATGACATCAATGAGGTTTGAAAAAGCTGTTTACCCAATTTGCTGAGTTCTGTTAATGAATGTGGTTCTGAATGCGCGCTGGATAAATTCCACATGTTGAACCAGTGTAGCGTTCTCCTTTATGGCTCGATCTGCTGTCATGTCACCTGGTATTTCTTACACAAATCTCATCTCAGTATTTTTTTGACTGCATTTTGTCTGTTTGTTTATTGTTAGCCTATGCGTTAAAAGTTTTAAGTCTATTTACGTCAACCCGCAATGTCATATAAAGAAAGAAAATGAAATCTTGTGTAAATGTATTCTTACTTCAGTCCTTGGATCTGGTAAAGTGCCACTTTTTGAAACATCATTTTGGAAAAAAAGGGAATGTGGGTGATGCCAAAAGTGTTTTTTTGAAGCAAGGCTTTGTGACAGAGGCAAATGTTTCCTCTCGTTAAAACTTTTTTAAAATTTCTAAACCTCCGGTTTAAGGTGAAGTTATTATGCAACAAATTGTCTCGAATTTTAGGGGGGAAGTATCTTTTGGGAACCCTGTAGAACAAATACATGTATCCTAACATACCTGCAAATGATAAGGACCCCCAGAAGCAAACTAATAGGGACAGACATCGGGAGATTTTGTCATACTGTCTGTTCGGACACGCTACTAAACAAACGTAATTTGAATGGAGAATCGATCTTGGAACACTGCCTGTTTTCTTCCCTTTCTGTTCATTCTACAACTGAAGGGAAGGTAACGTATGAGCTTCTACAGACGTATCCTTCACTTGAAGCTATCCTGCAAATTTAAAATATTTTTCCAAATCACGGATAGTGTTATTTAAACGAAACTAACATAAAGGTTAAAACTAAATTGTTAATAAAAAACGTACAGACACACAAAATTTGGATTAGTATGTGCCTCCTGCACTATAGTGCAGGTGGTGGGCGGCAAACACAAAACAATGGTCATCTGGTTTTACCAGAAAAATATGAGGTCTCTTCTAATGATAATGATGTCGGGATGCGTTGAAATTGATTGCTGACTGTTTATACTAGCTTGAACGGATTGATGAAAAGGTCACTCTGCTAAATGTAAATGAGCCATCATAGTCACTAGTAAATTTCCTCTTAAAAACTAATTACATGCCTGCTTACGGTTCTCAAATGGGGCAAAGGTGGTAGTGGTGACCCCCTCTGGATCAATTGCGTTGTATAGGCGCAATGGAACGCGGTCTCATTGGGGGACAAACCACCTCGCTGATCTCTTTTTCTGAAAAGCAAAAACAAATTTAATTTTGAAAGGCATTTACAATGAGATTTCATTTCAAATGAGGAACAAACAATTTCATACAATTGTATTTAAGCTCATCTGTGCTTTCCAGCATGCCTGCAATGGTGTTACCAAATGACATTTTAATCTCATAAGCTTAAACCTCAGATCCGATTATTGAGAGAGGTGGATGGTGGATGCTGGATGGGTGGGATCGATCAATCTTATACCCTGACGCTGGCTCAGTGCCACAATTAACTGCTTGTCCACCTTGCACTTGTGTTGTGTGTGGCACCAAGGTGTCCTAGTTTCAACAATTAACATACATACTCGCAGACCTTTTCTTAAGACCTTACTCTTTAGTCCTCTACTAATGGTGTTTGTTTCCGAACTTCCCTCTTTAGTCCTTATAGTGGTGTTTTCTTCTTCAAAGATGAACGAGAGATTTCAAAGAACAGGTTGTCCCGAAAAAATGTTTAAAAATTCTGATTTGGAACTGGTGTTAAAGCTTTCTATCAAAAAAATATTCCAATCTGTAAGGCTTAAGCTACAGAAAACCGTTGCTTCGGTACAAATTGTGAAATTTCTAATTTCGTTATAGGAGCAAATAAGAATTCAGCCTATGTTATATTGAAATATAAGCATATACAAATAGCTTTGGTTTTTCATTTTAAGCATTTCTGTAGACAAAATAAAAGGTTAGAGCATCTATTGCGGCTAAACCTATATGAAATCCTCATATCACAGGAAAATATGGATGTCTGAAATCTCCGTGACCTTGAAGACCTTACCTCTCTTTGGTCCTCTACTTGATGTGTTTTCTAAGACCTTACCTCTTTAGTCCTCTACTAGATGGTTGTTTTCTTAAGACTTACTCTTTAGTCATCTACTAGATGTGTTCTAAAGACCTTACTCCTTTAGTCCTCTACTAGATGGGTTTCTTAAGACTTACCTCTTAGTCCTCTCTAATAGATGCGTTGTTTTCTTAAAAAGGACCTTACTCTTTAGTCCTCTACTAGATGGTGTTTTCTTAAGACCTACTCTTTAGTCCTCTACTAGATGGGGTTCTTAAGCCCTTACCTCTGTAGTCCTCTACTAGATGGTGTTTTCGTAAGACCTTACTCTTTAGTCCTCTACTAGATGGTGTTTTCTTAAGAGCGTACCTCTTTAGTCTTACGGTTGAGATGGTGTTTTCTAAGGACCTTCCCTCTTTAGTCCTATACTATGCTGGTGTTTTCTTAAGACCTTACCTCTTTAGTCCTCTACGAAGTGGGGTTTCTTACGACTTACCTCTTTAGTCTCTACGAGATGGTTTTTCTAAGACGGCTTACCTCTTTAGTCCTAACTAGTGGTGTTCGTACGACCTTACTCCTTTAGTCCTCTACTAGATGTGTTTCTTAAGGAACTTACCTTCTTTAGTCCTCTACTAGATGGTGGTTTCTTACTGCACTTGAACCATTTGATGTAGTAAGATCCTTCTTTTGCCCTACATGAATGAAATTACCAATGCGCTTGATAAATGGAATCTAAAGCTTTAGTAGATTTACTTATACATTATATACAAGGCATGTGTCATTTAAGTAGGGGGGGGGCAGTGTGGTGTCCCCCACCCCCAAAAAAAAAAATCACAAAAGGGGCAAAGGTCCACTTTTGTGAATTTGTTGATTAAAAAAAGTCCAAAATTTTAGAAAAAAATGAAAAGGTCCCTGCTTTTTGGCAATAAAATGTTCAAAAGTCCGCAGACAAAAGGCCCATTCTATGAGGGTTAGGCTCAATTTTACGAAAAAGTAACTTTTTGAAGTCACGCACCCCCAAAAATAAATCATGCGTACAGCCCTGTGTTCATAATCTAAACTATTCAAACCAACACGCAGAGACATCAAGGTTATTTGTTACTGATCAATGGGCAATTTCGTGGGAAAAGAGATGGTAATTGACTCACAAGTGCCAAACTCACCACTGGGAACAATTCCCTCAAGAGCTCACCAAAAATGCGATGAGTGCCTGTGGGCGTTGTCCCTCGAAAACCCAAGTGCCCAATGCCTGCCTGTGGGGCATTATTGCTTTCTGAGGAAATAGTTATGGCGGTACATGCCAGATACGCATTTAAATGCACCAAATGCCTATGAGTGCTGCTGATCAGTTTTCCTGTATGTTACTTCTGGAGTTTAGGGTTGATCCAGTACAAATGTAATAAAAGTCACAAAAAATAATAAAACGATTGCAAAAATGCGCCAAATTACAGTATGCTGGAATTTTCCCGGACCTACTAGAGTAATTTTCCTGACTTTTCTATTTCAACAACATTATCAACATTAACTTTTCACTTTGCCCAGTGGGCAAATAATCAGTCAATTCTTAACCTTACAGAAATATTCCATTTTTTATGGAAACCACTCAGTCTTACATTGATAATCTCTAGGGAGGCACCAAAAGACAAAGGAAATTGCATTGTCCTCCAATGTCTTCAGTCTTCCTCTCATAGGCTGACATTTCCTGAATCGTCAATCTGTGGAAATTGGAAGGAAAAATATGTAAAGAGCTGTGTTTGAATGAAGAGGGTTGAGCGGCGACTCATATATTGAGTCGTATTTTGTAGTGATAGATTAGGCCACTCCAAGTGTTTTTCTACCGTGTATTTGCCTACAGAAATGTATCAAAAAAATAAGGTGATTGATTTGCCTTTAATATCTCAATATCAAACATAAATAGGCTGAATTTTGTATGTGCTCATATTATGAAAATACTCCATTCCACCATTTTGTACAAAGAAACATTTCTCAGTATTATCTGTCTCAGGAGATAATTTTTGATGGAAAGCTTACATCAGTCAAAAAAAACACGGCTTTTGTTTTAAAGGACACCTGATAGGTGATGAAATCTCTTGTTGCAATTTAAATAAAATGCACTTTGACAATAGATAGTGCCCAAGTATGTGAACACAAAATCAAGAATGGAATAATTTTCAGCAATGCATATATGTAAGGGATAAAGCCAATAATATGTGAAAAAAAATTACCGTTCTGCCACAAAAAATTCAAACAAATATGGTTTAATTTTATGCTACAGTACCGGCTTATTAAGATAAAATACAGTAAAATCAGCAAGTTCATTCATCGATCATTAAACTAGAATTAACTTAACACTTATGACAAGTACAGTCAGCCCAATCTACTATTCCTACATGTCTGTTTTTTGCATCTAGGTTGGAATACCACATAATCCAAGGTTGTGTTTGTATAAACCCTCTAGGTGACCCATTATGACACTTTTTTTGACATTATGATTATGATAT